>JAQGCC010001571.1:0-22796 GCA_034698905.1 Xestoiulus laeticollis | reverse complement strand
CTTAATTATTTTGCTTAATTTCAATGATTTTCAACAAAATTGAGCCAAGTCCAATTAAAAAAAAACAAATTGAGTGGAACAACACCACTTAAATTGTCTACTGACTACCATCACGTCACGTGAGCTCACAAGATGGCACGAGCTCACATTTTTAACCGTGATATCGTGCAATAAACAAACTATACCTTCATGCACATGACATAATAAAGTTTATATCAAATGTAATTTTAATTATTTGTTTAATTTCAATGATTTTCAACAAAATTGAGCCAATTAAGTCCAATTAAAAAGTCAAATTGAATGGTACAATACCACTCAATACCCTACAATACCTGAAAACAGACTACCATCACGTCACGTGAGATCACATGAAGGCACGAGATCACATTTTTAACCGTGATATCATGCAATAAACAAGCTACTGTCATGCACATAACCTAATAAAGTTTATATCAATTGTAATTTTAATTATTTTGCTTAATTTCATTTTTTTTCAACAAAATTGAGCCAAATCCAATTAAAAAAAATTGAGTGGTACAATATCACTGTCTACAGACTATTATCATGTCACGTGAGCTCACAAGATGGCACGACCTCACATTTTGACCGTGACATCGTGCAATAAACAATCTGCCGTTTTAATTTTCAATAAAAATACTATGTTCCTACACTAGACATGAGTCTATTATCAAAAAAAACTAACAGTCTGTAGATAGATATAAAGACCAACAATAGATAAATGAAACTCCACGTTTACTTAATTGAACAATGAGATAATCTGGTATAAAACACTGATTATATCAAAGATATACAGTAGGCTTATTTAAGATTTTGCAACTACTATTTTTCATAGGAAGTGTCTATTTTATCATAGGATGAAGTCAACATTATTATTAGCAGTGCTTTTTATAGCAATATCCAGTGTCACATCCTATAGAATTTTATTTGTTTTGGGATTTGCATCCAAAAGTCATCGAATTGCATTTGATCCTGTAATTGAAGAGGTGGCCAAAAGAGGAAATGAGGTAAATTAATATTTTTTATATTTTTACACAATATAATATAAAATATACAACATAATTTGAATTGAGTCAAATATAACATCAGTATAATGGATAAACAATGTAATTTTGCTTATATAAAAGAGTAACAAAATAAGGAATTTCTGATTTATATAACCTTACAGTACTTATTGAGAATATAATATTGAGCTTGCTAAACGTGTAACCCTAATATCAAAATCCGATAATTAGCGCTTGTTTATCTGTTAGATAACCTAAATTTTATAATATAATATTGAGATTCCATAGAATGAAGTGGCCCTGGTAGAATGTATACTTTGTGATTAAAAGTCCAAGGTGTTTAAATGTGAAATTTAATGATAAGATAGCATTTCTGTTCCAAAACTACAATGTAAGATTATACACAAAATATTGTCAAAATATAAGAAATTGCGTACAATTATACCCCATACAGTAGAACCTTTTTAAAATAATACTCTTTGGACCGAGGAAAAATATTTAAGACAGGTTATTATATCAGGCTGGTTAATCTGTTAACATGCTACAGAGTATATAGGGAATTTCCCCTATTTCAATCCTTCATGAGTCACTAGCTATTGGTCGACACTATTTACACAGCTGTAAAATAGGGAATTTCCCCTTTTTGATTCCTTCATGAATAACTAGCTTTTTGGTCGACACTATTTACACAGCTGTAAAATAGGGAAATTCCCCTTTTTGAATACTTCATTGAGTCACTAGCTATTGATGGACACTATTTACACAGCTGCAAAATAGGGAATTTCCTTGTTTTTGAATACTTCATGAGTCACTAGCTATTAGTCGACACTATTTACACAGCTGCAAAATAGGGAATTTCCCCTTTTTTAATCCCTCATGAGTCACTAGCTATTGTTCAACACTAATTACACACTTGCAAAATAGGGAATTTCCCGGTTTTTTCTTTCCTTATACATGAGTGCATGTATGAGTCAGTAGTTAATGGGTATCATTAACACCAATATAGTTTATTAAACTATCCCTTTATGGAGGTTTATTATTTTATACATGGATCCCAAGTCAGAATCAACATATTATATACCGGCACATATTATTTTACACAGGATTATTTTAGACATGTTCCACTGTAATACGTAGAGCAGCATAAATTTTAAAATTATCAATTAATAATGTATTTATGTTTGTTTTAAGGTGACAGTTCTCAGTTCAATACCATCTACCAGAGAAATGAAAGGAATCATCGATATACCATTAGTAGAAAATGGTTTATTGTTTGAAAATTCCAACATATCGTTTTTCCAAGACACCACTGACAATGGTGATTTTTTTGAAATGTTGATTGGTATCCTGAAGCAAGTGTGTCATCTTACATTCCAAGATCCTGAAGTGGTAAAAATGTTGAAAGACCCGAAATCACACAATTACGACGTGGTGGTCATCGATGCCATTTTCAATGACTTTGCCCTAGCATTGGGTCATTATTTGGGTAGTTCCAACGTCATATTTTCACCAGGACACCGATTTAGTTCCTTGGCTTGGGACATGAACATACCACACCCAATTTCATACCTTCCAACAGGAATGGATGATAGTACTGACAGGATGACGTTCTGGCAAAGAGTTGTCAATACGGCTACCAATGTTGGATTTCACATTTTCAGACAGTATAAAATGTTTAGTAGTCTTGATGAAATCATAACCCAGTACATCCCAAATTCACCCACCATTTCTGAGTTGAATAACAAGGTATCATTCTTGATTGCCAACACCCATCCTGCAATTGCTCCTCCAATGCCTTCCATGCCATATTATGCTGAGATTGGATGTGTACACTGTAAGCCAGCAAACCCTTTACCAAAGGTATGGAATCTTAAGACTCTAAACACACCCTTTCCTATGGGGAACTTTCTTGACAAACCCAGCGTCTTTTCTAATTAAAATTCTGGGGGGTAAAAAAATTGGTAAAAATTCTGTGTTCATAGATCTAGGGCATAGAGACCATGTTTTGTTATGAAAATGTCTGGTTATGTTTAAAATAAATAAACTAGATTTTTTTGTAAATTTCGCGGGTGTTTCGCATGGTCTTGCTGCCACCTGGTGTAAGCTGCCCGCAATTTATAGTCGCGTTTCTAAAATATATTAAATACTTGCTTAATATTAAAGATTAGTTAATATAAATGTATCTGTGCCCTAGCTTGATAAATAATCCATGCTTTAAAATTAAAATACACACCTTTAACTGCTAGAATTAATTTGCTGATCTCATTACAACATTTTAATTTTTAAAAAAGCCTGTAGCTGACACCAGGTGGCATCAAAGACTTACCCGCGTGAAATTTCAAATTTATTCTTATTTCTTAAATTTTAAATTAAAGGGTCATTTTCATAAAAAAAGATGGTCTCTGTGCCCTAGATCAATGAACACAGTATTTTTACCAATTTTTTTGTCCCCAGAATTTAAATTAGAAAATGCGCTAGGTTCATCAAGAAATTTACCCATACGAAAGGGGATGTTTAGTTCAGCCTTGAAGAGTTTTAAAACGATGATAATACATAGACTTGATTATAATTTTCTTTTTGGGACATTGCAGGAACTTGAAGATTTCATGCAAAGCTCTGGAGAGGATGGCGTCATTTATTTTTCTCTTGGTTCTGTGACAAAAGGCAATTCAATGCCCCTGGAAATGCGGGTCAAAGTCATTGAAGCTTTCTCTCAATTACCACAAAAGATTCTTTGGAAGTACGAAAGTGATATAGAAAACTTGCCAAAGAACATCAAATTGATTAAATGGGCTCCTCAACAAGATCTTCTAGGTAAGTGTCTCTGAAAGTAGCTTTAAAGTTCCTTCAATGCTCACTTGATTTTCCCAAATCGATAAGATCAATAACATAAAACTACCATCTCTTAAAACACACGTGATATATACAGTAGAACCTGTATAAAATAATCTCCTCTGTAAAAAAAGTCACGGGAAAAGTTATGGGACTTGGGACCTATGCATAAAATAATAAACTTATATAAAGTGATATTTAATAATTTTCATCGGTCTTTTTTCATCGGATTTTTAAAGGGAATATCAACAATGTAACTTTAACAATCTCAAACACGAAAACAATAATGTCAGGGAAATGCATGGAAATCAAACTTTTTGCTCGTGATACACAATAACTACTGACTCGTACATGTACACATGTGTTAGGATCGAAAAAACGAGGTAAATTCCCTAATATGCAGCTGTGTAAATAGTGTCGACTAATAGCTAGTGCATGACTCATGAAGGATTCAAAGAGGGGAAATTCCCTATTTTGCAGCTGTGTAAATAATGTCGACTAATAGCTAGTGCATGACTCATGAAGGAATTAAAAAAGGGGAAATTCCCTATTTTGGCAGCTGTGTAAATAGTGTCGACCAATAGCTAGTGACTCATGAAGGATTCAAAGAGGGGAAATTCCCTATTTTGCAGCTGTGTAAATAATGTCGACTAATAGCTAGTGCATGACTCATGAAGGGTTCAAAAAGGGGAAATTCCCTATTTTTGCAGCTGTGTAAATAGTGTCGACCAATAGCTAGTGACTCATGAAAAATTTAAAAAGAGGAAATTCCTTATTTTACAGCTGTATACACTGTAGCATGTTTATAGAGGAGCCTGTCTGAAATAATAACCTGTCTAATATAATATTTTTCCCTGGTCTTAAGAGTATTGTTTTAGTTTATTATATTTAATTTCTTCTAGAACACGATAAACTTCGATTATTTATTACTCATGGTGGTGGCTTGAGTACATCAGAGGCTGTTTACCACAGATGTCCAGTTCTGGGATTTCCCCTAAGTGGTGACCAGTCTGGTAACATGGCCATGGCAGCCCAGAGGGGTTTCGCAGAATTTTTAAATTGGCAAACATTTACAAGTGAAGAATTTTTACATAAAATTAAAATTATGATAGAGGAGGACAGGTAAGTATCAAACAATATCATATTTGAATAAATTATCAAATTCTTGCATATTAAAATAATTTTTTAATCAGGTACCAGAAGGCAGCTGAGCATTATTCTACCATCTTAAGGGACCATCCCAAACCCCCTGCAGAAAAAGCTGCTTATTGGATAGAGTATGTGGCACGCCACAAGGGGGCGCCACATCTGAAAAGTGCTGCTGAGAATCTCAATTTCTTTCAGTACTTCTTATTGGATGTCATTGGTGCCATTCTGTTGGTTGTTGTCACAATATTTACACTAATTTATATTGTACTTAGAAAAGTTTGCAGGATGTTTTGTGCTAAGAAAACATGTCCAAAAAAACTGAAGAAAAATTAGGACTAAAACGTTAACCCTTTTTGTTGGGTTACTCATACTTAACTCAGTTAATAATAAGATAATAATAATAATAATAAGTAAAGAATAAGAAAATTACTATTTTTAAGCAAATCAGTTGGGTTTATTATAAATTTATATATTATGAAAGTTTAATATTATTATAAGTTGTCTATTTGATTGGGTAACTTCGAAAATTCAAAGTAGGTATACAAGTAGGTATGGTATGTGGGTTTTTTCCAGTTTACTATAAATAAGGTATATGGTTTTACGAGATATGATATGATCACTTGAATAACATATATAAAACATGTAGGCCTACTTTTAATTTTTAAACTTACCACCACTTCAATTTGAGTATTCAATTTGAGTATTCAATTTGGGTATTCAATTTGGGTATTAAAATCACCATCAAATAACTCAATAGTCAATTAATCTTTACACAAGGTTGGGTATAAAGTTACCCAATTAATAAGTTGATTATAAATGGCCCAAACCTCACATTCACTTAATTCTTTGCATATTTTAATCCAAAACCTATGTTGGTAGCTGATACCCAAAGTTGAGTAACCGCTACCCAAAGTCGAGTAGCTGTAATCCAACATTAGGTTACACTTAAATTCAACCCAATGTTCACCTAATGTTGGAATGCCTATATATAGCATTCAGCATTAAATTACAATATTGTGAGTTGATTATTAATGACCCAAACCCTCACATTTACCCAAACTGGGCATATTTTAAACCATAACCTGTGTGACCCAATATTGAGTAACTGTAATCCAACATTAGGTTACGTTTAAATTCAACCCAATGTTCACCCTATGTTGGTACATCCATATAGCACTCAGCATTAAATTACCCAATTGTAAGTTGATTATTAATGACCCAAACCTCACATTCACCCAAAACTGGGCATATTTAAATCCAAAACCAGTGTTGGTAGTTGCTATCCAAAGTTGAGTAACTGTAATCCAACATTAGGTTACACTTAAATTCAACCCAAAATTACCCAATGTTGGTACGTCCATATATAGCTCTCAGCAATAAATTACCCAACTGTGACTTGATTATTAATTACCCAAACCTAACAATTATCCAAACTGAGCCACATTTTAATCTAAAATTTGTGTTGGTAGCTGCTACCCAACATTGAGTAACTGTAATCCAACATTAGGTTACATTTAAACTCAACCCAAAATTACCCAATGTTGGTATGTAGCACTCAGCATTGGGTTAAATTTGGGTTAAATTTAAACCCATCATTTTTATGTGTCTGTGCTTAATTAAATACATGTCAAAATATTGTAAAAGTTGCCTAAAACTGAAAATAAAATTTGGTCCAACTATATTTACGTCTTTTAACGTCTTTAAATGTGATTTATATTAACTTCCACGGTTATAAAAATCCCTAAAACGAGTACATAAAATTTAAGGACCTTTTTTTAGTGAAAAAAAAAAAATGTCATGTTTGTCACATGTTTTTACACGCAGGTTGCAATTACGATGCATAAAAACGAGTGTGAGCAAATTGAGATTCAGTGAAATGGTTTTTCGATATGAAGTATGTCCTTACAGACGCGCATGCGCGTTGGATTTTATATGCCCAAATGTGGTAAACGATACGAGGGCAAACTATAGTGTGGTCTACGACCAAATTGAATTAAAACCCTTTTAAAACGTCAAGAAATATCATTGAATATATATTGATCGGGAGAAAACAACTTTATAAAAGATGATATACTGAATCATACAGCACACAAATCAAAATTGATTAGAAATATTTCTGGTATCATTCTTACAAATGTTATTTGTGGTCATGTTTGATTTATTTTAACTATTTTTGAATTATTTCTGTTGAATTTTGTTGAAAATTGCGCTATTTTGTGACGAACAACAGAAATTTACAGGTTTATTGCAGAAATTTTATACAAAATGAAACATGTTTAAAAATACGATTTTTTAAAAAAATTAAAACCATTATAAATTGATTTTTCAATTAAAATTGTAATTAAAAAAATCATTAAATCTATATCTCGTTATGAAAAAATTTGGGTGAAATCAGAAAATTTAACCTGAAAACGTGTTTGTTTTTAAACATAAATATGAAAAGAATTGGAAATTTAAATGTCATGAATGATTATTTATAATATTATTGTATAATAATTAATAAAATTATTAATATTGATAAAAAAATATACCCAAAATAAATTTAATTCACTATAAAATTTAATAAACGAAATTTTGAGTTTTTAATTTTATGTTAAATCTGTAATTAAAAAAAAATTCATCATTAAATTTATATCTCGTTATGAAAAATTGGGTGAGATAAAACGTGTTTGTTAATATGAAATAAAAATTAAGAAAACATAAATATGAAAAGAATTGAAAACTGTAATCCCATGAAT
Source organism: Xestoiulus laeticollis (assembly GCA_034698905.1). NCBI lineage: Eukaryota > Metazoa > Arthropoda > Diplopoda > Julida > Julidae > Xestoiulus > Xestoiulus laeticollis. The sequence goes on along the minus strand of JAQGCC010001571.1, from coordinate 15,055 downwards.
AATTATTAACATCGAATATTTGATAATAAATATACTTATAATAAATTTAATTCATGAACTATAAAATTTAATAAAACGAAATTAGATAAACGAAAAAATTAATTTCTTTTAAACATCAGTCTCAAAAAGCTATACAGATACATCTTTCATTAAGAAATATAACTAAATACACTATAATTTTAAAACCAATTCCTAATCAATTCATGGTTCTCAATTAATTTTTAATTAATTTGCTGTTAATTAAAATTAAAAATATCAGAACAACACACCCATAGTGCACGAATAATTTCCAACCAGGACGTGAGTTTCAAACATAAAATCATAATATGACCCGTTGTGTATAATTTCAAACACATATATCTAATAATAAATGGCCCACCCCTGGCTTCTAGGGCACTTAAGCCCAGGGAACCCTAAGGGGAAAATCCCTCTTACAAAATGCAAACGTGTGTATTTTGCGTTATCGCAACTCTGCATGCGTACATGCATTACATAATACATGATCGTTGAAAGTCTCGTAAGATATACCGAGTAAGATATCATCAGATTTATGATTTTTTTTCAAAATATTTACACTCTTAATCAAGCTAAAAAGCACGTGCGTCTACATATTTTCTGATGTTAAAATAATGGATTGAAAATCTTTCATTTTTCACCTTCATTTAATTAAAGAGGGAAATTAAGGATTAGTTTATCAAGTAATAAACTGTACATACATGTGCTTTAAATCTTACATCACACTGCTTAAAGAAAACAGAATTACAGGGGTGTCAAATAATCCTTTCCCAGTGACATTTTCAATATTCTACAAGTATACAAAACCACTCTGAAAAAAAAGTTGGGTTTAATCAGTAATCCATTTTGTTGGGTTACTCATACTCGTTTTGGGTTAAATTTCAGTGTAACTTAAGAATAAGGAAATTGCTATATGTAATAAAATCAGTTTGATTATTTGAGGTCTCGTACAAATTTTAGATCCCATACAAAGTAACCCCCAACCATCCTTCATATATGGGTAATTCCGAAAATTCAAAATAGGAATACAATTTTTAGTAATTTTGTTCATGAAATGTGGTTTTTCTATTTTACTATAAATAATGTATATGGATTTACAAGGTATGATATGCTCACCTGGAGAAAATATATAAAACTTGTAGACCTACTTTTAATTTTTGAATTTACCCCCCCCCCCCCCCCACTTCAAATTGGGTATTCAATTTAGGTAATTTAGGTATGAAAATCATCATTTAATAACCTAATAGTTATTTAATCTTTACACAAGGTTGGGTATAAAGTTATCCAAATATGAGTGGTTGTAATGGTCAAAATAAAAAAAATTGGATGCTGCCCCCTGTACGTTGGCAATCACTGCTAACCTAGGTGTACTTATAGGTTGCTAACTATTTAATTACATTTTTAATCTATAAAATAATGAATGCAATAATTAAATTATCGTAATTATTAACAATATAATAATAAACATGATAATCAATACCCTTTTGCTAAAACTTTCTCAGTTGGGTTAAACCCATTCTGTTGGGTTACTGATACTCGTTTTGGGTAAAATTTCGGTGTGTAACCCAAGAATACGTAAATTGCTATATGTAATAAAATCAGTTTGGTTATTTGAGGTTTATAAATGAAAGTTTAATATTATAAGTTGTCTATTAGATCCCATATAAATTAACCCCCCAACCATCCTTCATATAGATGGGCAATTCAAAAAATTCAAAATAGGAATACAATTTTTTGTAATTTCTTTCATGAAATGTGGTTTTTCTATTTTACTATAAATAATGTGCATGGATTTACAAGGTATGATATGCTCACTTGGAGAAAATATATATAAAACTTGTAAACCTACTTTTAATTTTGTAATTTACCCCCACTTCAATTTGAGCATTTCAATTTGGGTATTTCAATTTGGGCATTTCAATTTGGGTATGAAAATCATTATAAAATAACCCAATAGTTAATAAATCTTTACACTCGGTTTGGCATATAAAGTTACCCAATAATGAGTTAGTAATAAATGGCACAAACATCACATTTACCCAATTCTGGGTATATTTTAACCCGAAATATTTTAAGTCTGTAATCCAACATTAGGTTCCAATTAAATTCAACCCAAAATTACCCAATGTTGGGTACGTCCAAATAGCACTAATTAGCATAGGGTTAAATTTTAACCCATCGTTTTTTTGTGTGTACACAAAATAGCAGAACGTTTTTACATGTTATACTCGTAAAACCTTTTTTTTTTTTTTTTTTAATAAAAAGGACATTTCTATTAAAATATTCGAATATTCTTATAAAACGCATTTTATATATAGTTATTGGTATGATTTATATACATACAGTATTTCTTTTAGAGGACACTACCTCTAAGATACAACACATCATTGTAAAGCCATCAGTCAGCTATGTCACGAACAGATTTTTAAAAAATGAGCAAAACATTGAAATTCTCCAACATCGATCGATAGCTACATGAATTTCGTACAAAAAAAAAATTAGCTGAATTTTTAGTTTTATTATAAATAATTATTATGCACAAACCATTGTGGTTTTTAGTAATTCTAATCGATTTTTGCCCACTTTATTGTTGTCTTTAATGTTGCCAACGCCGAAAATACTTCCTGAAAAACATTTTCTATGCAGGAATTCGAAAAATGTTATTCAATTAAGAGGGGGAAATTTAATTTATACGAGAATATGAAATGTGGATGAAGGAAATCACATTTACATAAAGGATGTACTGCAACATAGCTTATCTTAAAATAGCCAAAAAATTAAAAAAAAAGCTTTTCAAAATTAAAAAAAAAGCATAGCTGAAATTATAAATACTCTTTTTATGAATGAAAAGGGTTTATATACAAGAATTAAGCCTTTTTTTATCTAAATTATTTTTTTAATTTAATTTTGGTCATCAAATTTTGGTATACTAATTAGTATACTTATGAATATACTTTTTAAACTAAATTGTATATTTCTTTGAGTATACTGAAAATTAAGTATACTCCAAAATATACTTTTCGTAGTACACTTTACGTTAAGTATAGAAAAGTATACTAGGAAAGTATATACGTTTAGTAGTATACTTTACGTCAAGTATACTATATAGAAATTAAAGTATGTTTCAAGTAAGTATGTTGACATGTAAAATTAATTCGATTGAGCATGGTATCTATTGTTTATATTCTATAATTTCAGCAAGCTTAAGGTATACTTCATTGTATATAAAAGTATACACAAAAGTATACTTTGAAATATATGAAAGTATTCACAAAAGTATACTTTGAAGTATATGAAAGTATACACAAAAGTATACTTTGAAGTATATGAAAGTATACTTTGAAATATATGAAATTATACACAAAAGTATACTTTGAAATATATGAAAGTATACTCAAAAGTATACTTTGAAGTATATGAAAGTATACTTTGAAATATATGAAAGTATACACAAAAGTATAGTCCAAAAAAGTACATTTAGTTCTTTCCAGTATACTTTCTAGTATACTTTTTAGTATACCAAAAAGTATACTAAGTATACTTAAGATTTTGACCAGGGCTAGCATAAATATTATATTATTTGTTTAAATTTTTTGTTTAAATAAATGTATATTACATTTCATGGAAATATGTCCGCAAAATTTACCAGACCCTCTACAATTAATAAACTTTGCGGACATATTTCCATGAAATGTAATATACATATACATAAACAAAAAATATAAACAAATAATTGAATATTTATGCTAGGTCCTCGTACATGTAATTTGTTCCTATCACTTTCAAAAATTAAATTAAAAAATAATTTAGGAAAAAAAAAAAAGGCTTATTCTGGTATGCAACCCTCTTAACAATGTAAATTTTGCATTTATTAGCAGCCTACGTGTAAAGCGTGACGTAATGTTACAAACAATTCACGTGCATTTATCAGACAATAGATGATATATTAGCAAATATAAAATGTTTTATGTGTGTCGTGACCTTTATACCCAGAGTTCATCATAAAAAATAGCTCCTGCATGTTGAAATCTTAAAAAAAGGCCAAAATTGAACTCATCCATTTTGCCATTATTCCTCCCTGAGATAAAGTAGAAATATATTTGAGGAAGAAAATTCCATCTCAACACTTTCAAAGATGATAATTTTTCATAAAAGTCCATTTCGGATGCTTAATACAGCCAGAGAAAGTACTATTACTCAATTCCTGCAAAAAAAAAAACTCTCTGCCTATAATGGCTTATCATCAATTTCACAGAGTATAAAAAAAAAAGTATGGTTGAAAAAAAAAAAACAGTTTCTGATGTAATAATTCAGTAAGGTGATGGATCTGCAAAACTATACAATTAACTATATCCATTCCTAAAACCTTTACGTGGAAATAAGCCATTTAGAATTGCGCAAGCGTCATTTTTTTAGCTGATTATCTTATTGACAGGTTGAAGATAACCTATAAAATAGTGTTTTGCATACCGATATCACATTTCAATATTGATGTACACATTAAAATATTGATATACATTTAATATGCATTTATTGAAAATGTACTGAAAAGATCTGAAGAGTATTCTACAAGAGGATGTTTTCTTCTACTAAAAAGTATGTATGTCATTGATCTTATCTAATATAATCTTGTAGAAGACAATTAAGAATTTGTAGAAGACAACATCCTCTTGTAGAATACTCTAAGATCTTGTAGAAGACAATAAGGTTTTGCAAAAGACAATAAGATATTTTGGAAGACAATGACATCTTGTAGAAGACAACTAAGATCTTGTAGAAGACAACTAAGATCTTGTAGAAGACAATAAGATCTTGTAAAAGACAATAAGACCTCGTATAAGACAATAAGATCTTGTAGAAGACAATAAGGTTTTGCAAAAGACAAGAAGATATTTTGGAAGACAATGACATCTTGTAGAAGACAATGGCATGTTGTAGAAGACAACTAAGATCTTGTAGAAGACAATAAGATCTTGTAAAAGACAATACGATATTTTAGAAGACAATGACCTCTTGTAGAAGACAACTAAGATCTTGTAAAAGACAATACGATATTTTAGAGGACAATGACATCTTGTAGAGGACCAATAAGATCTTGTAAAAAACAATAAGATATTTTAGAAGACAATAAGATCTTATAAAAGCATAAGATATTTTAGAAGACAATGACATATTGTAGAAGACAATAAGATCTTGTAGAAAAAAAATTGTGTAACCAAATCAGTTGGGTTATTTGAGGTTTATATATATGAAAATTTAATATTATGATAGGTCGTCTATTTGATTCCATACAAATTAATTAATCCCCAACCATCCTTCATATAGGGGTCAACTTCCAAAATTCAATGTAGGCTTACAATTTACATATGATTTTATGGACTGTGTTTTTCTGCCAGTTTACTATAAATAAGGTTTATGGTTTTACGAAAAATGATATGATAACTCGGAGAAAATATATAAAACTTGTAAGCCTACTTTTAATTTTTGAATTTACCCCCACTTCAATTTGGGTATTTCAATTTGGGTATTTCAATTTAGGTATTCAATTTGGGTATGAAAATCGCCATAAAACAACCCAATAGTTAATTAATCTTTACACAAGGTTGGATATAAAGTTACCAATTATGAGTTGATTATAAATGGCACAAACCTCACATTTACCCAATTATTGTTATTTTTTAACCCAAAACCTGTTACCCAAAATTGAGTAACTGTAATCCAACATTAGGTTACACTTAAATTCAACCCAATGTTCACCCAATGTTGTTGGTAAGTCCATATAGCGATCAACAAATGGTTAGAATTGGGTTAAATTTCAACAGAACGTTTTTTGTGTGCTATTTTATATAGATCATGATGTAGCACAATTTCCCCTCAGTTACCATAGTTACAAAGTGAAAACCTTGAATTTTGTTTTATATACAGTTCCATTGTCATTTTCCTGTCAAAGTGCAACAGGCCCATATGGAACCAATCTACGATATCAATCTCTGAATAAAAAAAAAAAAAAGAGGATATAAAAAAAATAAATGAAATCTTGATTCGACATTCTGAAAGGCTTTTTTTTCCCTCCTCGAATTACGTCTGATTCAGTTTGAGTCTATTAAATGAGTACTGTTCATTACATTTATAAACCCAGAAGACAAGATTTTGTCGAATTAAAAGAGATGAAGTCACCATTTTAGTGGTGATGCATCTTTCTGTCAGTCGATCACTTAGCTTAATTTCAAACGATACCCTAAATTCAATTAGCCAACAACTAGTGCAAAGAAGAAATGAAAAAAAAAAAAAAATGGAGTTGGAAGAAGAAAAAAAAATCCTTAATACGGTACTGAAAGTAATTTCAGGAAAAAAAAATCAATTTCATTCTCCCCATGGTACTAATTTTTTTCAAGAGCTAACTGGTTTTGATATTACCAATCACAGCACCTTCCAACGGCGTTAAATAGACATTAAATACAACATTTAATAAAAAGGTAAAACGTCAAAACATATTTTTCATATAAAAATAGTTGGGGGAAAAATAACTTTAATACACCTTGTAGTTTCGAATCATCGAGAAATTGAACATAAATATGTTAAATTAGAATTTCTATAGTACAAATTGGCTTTTTTGATAGTTTTTAATATATTTTTTAGGTTTAATTGTAAACAAACATTATTACTACCTGTGTTGTTTTTGAAGATAGCTCAGAATTTACTAGCATATAACTGAATAACTCAAATTAATTATGTTATACTGCATATTATAAAATTATTACTGTAAATTATTTTAAAACTTATCTTTGAACTGAAGCAGCATCCGTTTTTCTCAACTGTTTTATTTGAATCTCAGAACTAGAATAAAATTTAGAACCCTTTTTCGGAATGCTTGCATGTGCCATTATTTCATTTAGGAACGCGAGCATGTGCATAATTGGTTCACGTGCTATATATTTCCTTTCTCAATTTCATAAACAACAGACTTTTTTTTTTTGGAATGCTGCATGTGCCATCTTTCGTTTCGGAACACGAGCATGTGCAAATTTTGGTTCACGTGCTAAATTGCACGTGCTATTCCTAACCATTATAAAACATTGTAAAACTAACTAAATATTAACATTAACATCCTGTGTAAATAAATTTGAACTTATATAAATATTATATTTTTTAAAATATCATAAAATCTTATTATATATTAGAAAATCATAATTTCTTAAAATCAAAATGAAACAAAATTGCTTGATTTTCCTGATCATAATTATATTTTTTTTAATGAAAATTTCCAGAAATCGATGTCCTATTGTTGTCTTCAAGTTGTTATAATAAAATAAATGTCTCCATATTAAATAATAGCCTATATATTATGATTAAAGCTGAAATTTCTTAACAATTTTAAAATTTAAAAATTCAACGGAACATACACTGACATCTAGTGTCTACAATAGAAACTAAATATCAATTTACCCAGACATTGTGGTTGTTTAGAGTTTGTAATTATTAAACGCTAATAAAAAAACATTGTTGTAGATAACATGCAAATTCTTCATTAGTATTAAAGCTCCCTTAAGGCGCAAACAATGACATAAAAAAAAAAGATGATGCTCATTTTTATCAAAATAAACTATTATCCCTCTATTGTGTTAGGGTATATCACTATCATAAAAATGAAAAAAAATGACAATATGTCACATCGTTAAACAACATAAGACTAGAATCCTTGAAAAATAATGCGCAAAATCCAACCTTCGTGAATTGAACGTTGAGATGCATTTTATATGACATTGATAATGCATGAAAACGACAAAATGTTATTCAGTAATCTTATTTAACTGTCTTTACATACTCTCAAAATTTACCAAAGTGAACTACATGTATAATATAAAAGTGAATTTTCAAATCGATTAAAAAACTAAGGACTCATCGTAATTCATTAAATATTAAATATTATAATCCGATCACATTCCCAGCTGACTTTAAATAAAACATTTTCGAAATTAGCATAAATTTGGATAAAAAAATAATGTGGAATGAATTGTACATGTAATTCAACAATTGTGAAAATACATATAAAATCCAAATTTCTTGGATTTTCTTTTGTCCTAATTATAATAAAAGTCACTATCTGTACGTGTCTGTCACCAGTAGAGTGAGAAGGCGACACGTCACACCTCACGTCATGACATCATCATCACGTCACTTCTAGGTGTCACGCCACCACATCGGTTCCTTGACACGTGAGGACGTCATTAAGTCATCGACATCGTCGTCACACCTCACGTCCTGACATCATCATCACGTCACTTCAAGGTGTCACGCCACGGCATCGGTTCCTTGATACGTGAGGACGTCACATGGCACCACATTAAGTCATCGATCGACATCTCATGTTGTCACAAAACGGTATGAGATAGTTTAAACGTCACGTAACACAACATGAGATCATTAACGTGCCAAGGTGTCACAGCGTCAGATGACGACACGAGAACAGCATGAGATCTTTAATTATAACGTCACAGGAAGGCACGAGCTTTTATGACGTCACAGGAAGGCACGAGTTCTTATGACGTCACAAGAAGGCACGAGCTCTTATGACGTCACAAGAAGGCACGAGCTCTTATGACGTCACTAGAGGGGTCTGAAAAAGGTGAAAAATATTAAGTGTTGGGAAAGGGTCTTTCATTAATTCCAGTCTTAGCTAATTGTTTTTAATTGGTTGCAATAGTTACTTTAATTAAGGCACTAATGTACGTGTCAATTATAAATGGCCTACTTTCAAAATAATTTAATGCTATATTTCTTTTCATATCTAATTTATCAGATTTGAGAACCTTACTGTACATTTATTTTATTTCCTTTCTCAATCTTCAGTCTAGAAATATATATTTTCAACAAAATGAAAAAAAAAAAAAAAAAAAAAACAATAATGGACCCTTGAGCTATTTCTTAGCTTGGCAATTTGTCTCTCAGCAGTAGTAGTAGTAGTGTAAAAAAAATGACAAGTTACAAGGAGTTTCCATCAACTTAAGAGTTTTAGAAACATAGATATAGGAAAGCGTTTGAATTTTGTTGAGAAAGCTTGAAAAGCATCAAATAGTGATAAGAATAATGGCTTTATAAAGATTGCAGCATCCTGTTTCTCTTCCTTTTCTATAATTTTTATATAAAAAAAAACCCTAAATGGTTTATTCGCTTAGATTTTTTGTTTGTTTGTTGAAAAGCACTTATCCTGCACAACTAATATTAGTTCTATAGTAACGATAATGGCAATTTAGTTGTGAAAAAAAATAAAATCGTTTTAGATATAAACAACTAAAACTTTGGCAATGCTGTTTATACAAAAGTTTGCATATTTTTACAAAGCCCATTGTTCAATTTTAATTGTATAATTTCAAAGGACTGGAAATTAATAATTAAGAGGGGAAAATACCATTTATCTATTTTATGTGTAACGGAAATAAATTGTTAGACTTATATTTAGTGAACATGGGTAAGATTAATGTACAAATGTATGCACGTGCCACCGAGTGGATAAAATGCGTGACCTCGCCAAATGCAATAAATACATGTAAAATGAATTCTTCAAAGACAAAATTTCGTCTAATATATAGACACGTGTATTTCTCTCTCACATCCTTAAAACTGTTATTTTGACCTTTCGCCTTTTTTTCCTCAAAACCTGTTGGTTGAAATCTACAGTTCATTCCTTAAAGGAATAAATCAAGCATGAAATAGGTTTGTGCAAGTTTATAAATCATGAAATATTGCTTCTAGTTTCCTGGGTTTTAGATCGTTGAAGTACACTACCCAAATATTGATTCATTTTTGTCTGGGGATATAAAAAAAGGTCTTCAATATAGCCTTCCCAAAACATAAAACATACAAAAAAGCTATTGTTCAAAATCATGTTGGCATAACCGCATTACGAGCCATAAATTTACAATTCATTTTAAACAATATCCACCTTTTTTCCATTTTCACATCCTCATATTTGCATTTTTAGGTATAGTAATTTTTTTTTAAAAACCAATTCAAGATTTTTAAAATTATAGTAGACAAAATAATTGGCTCACCAAAATCCGAGTAAGAAGAACCTCCATCATCATCCATTCTTTATAAAGTTAACAGGCACTTACCTAAACGAAATAGAAAGATACAAAAACGTTATAGTTTAAAGTGATATAAACGAATTGTTCGGACTGTAAATAGAGTAGTAAAAAAAATGGTAGCATAACCAAGAAATATTTAAATTTCAAATGCATAAAACGTATTTTATAAATACAGTCAGTCAGTATATCTTTTAATTTAGTATTACTTTATAGTGTTCCACGTATAGAACGCTGGCACGTGCGGGGGGAGGGGAGGGGGAATAGGGGGGAATTGGCACGAGCAGGCCGATTTGGCACGTGCAAAACAAAACAGCACGTGTTTCAGTTGAATTCTACGTTTTGGCTATTAAAAAAAACTGCTATTTTTTTTTTATTTTTCTCGACTTTCAAGGAACATTAGCACTTGCTAATAATTACATATTTATATGCCAGTTAAATTCATCGTAAATAATTCAACGTAGAATTTTAAGTATATAATTCAATTAAAACCCTAATTATTAAAATAAGTTATAGTCATTAGGCGATGGAAAAACCCATGTTCCACGCAAGCATAGCACGCTGGCACGTGCAAGGCGATTGGCACGTGCAAAAAAAAAAAAAAAAAAAAACAGCACGTGCTTCAGTTTAATTCCATATTTTGGATATTAAAGAAAACCGTACGTGGTTTTGTTCCTCACGACTTTTAAGAAACATTAGCTAGCACAGCTGATACTTTCATGTTTCAATGCCATATGGAGTTAAATTCATCGTAAGTATTAATTCAACGTAGAATTGTAAGTAATAATTCAATTAAAACCCTAAATTATTAAAATAAGTTCGAGTAGTTAGGTGATGGAAAAACCCATGTTCCACGCAAACATAGAACCCTGGCACGTGCAGGGCGATTGGCACGCGCAAATTAATTCTATTTATGTTTTTTTGGGTTTTTAATGTATAATAGTCTTATATCAAATTCAAGGTAAACTAAAAATGTATATTCAAAGGTTTCTTCTTTAACAAAAATTAGCGTTTTAGAACCTGCATTTATCTTTTCGCACAATTATTTTTTTTTTCTTCAAAAATATATTCAGCGACAATTCGTCTTCAAGTAGGCTGTCAAATTAAATAGTGAAAAGATAAAACGTGAAGCACTCTATTTTCAAGATAAGTCTCTCCTAAGTCCGCTTGTCATTGCTATACTAGTATGAAAAGCCAGAAAAGACGAGAATAGAGATCTGTGTAATTGTTATTCATGATCTTCTGGCGCTACGAAATATGTTCATAGATGAAAATGCACGTCAAAACGTATACTCAAAAGCCTACATTTTGACAAAAGAAATTCAAAGAAAAGGACATTGTGCTAGATTTCAACATTCATTGTATATATATATATATATATATATATCTGCATTGAAATTGGTTTGAGACCAGCATCATTAATTTCCATGGAAATAATAAGGTAGGAAATGGCAATTTTGAACTATTTTATGTATTTATTTTTGCTGTATTTCGAAATGTTTTTTTGCAAAATTATTCATTTTTTTTTTTTTTTGAAAACGTTTTGAAGAAACTGTTTTAAAACATGATGGATAGCAAAAGCATGAAAAATCGTTGATTTCCATCGGTTAGTGTTCACTGTTGCTAATTTGACAGCTGATATTGAGCTCAGGATAGCAAAAGGCATCTAAAAACCAAAATCTGACACCGAAATAGATGTTTTCCAAATCAAAGTCTATCGAAAGACCAAAGTGGATTGGCAAACAAAAATGACAGATGGCAAGTGCATTTGTAAAACAAGCAATACTAAAGAAAGATCAAAGCTGACATGAACATGTTATAGGAGTAAATTGGAAAATTAATATGATATAAATATTAGCTTATAGTTGGATTTAACATCGTCGTTTTTAAAGTTAGCCAAGTTAAATGACAAATGTTTTTACTTTCATTTAAATATCATTCTGAAACAATCGTAGACTGCTCACACATTTTGATAAATCTACAAACTTTTTCACAAAGCGGAATAAATATGAGGATTGAACTTTATAAAATTTGTAACGATTTTGGATTACTAAGATCCCGCAGAAGACAATAACATCTTGCTTCTAGTGACTAGTCTCATCTTGTAAAGGACACCTATGACCTTGAAGAAGACAACATCATCTAATAAAATGCACTAAGATCTAATAAAATGCACTAAGATCTTATAAAATGCACTAAGATCTTGTAGAAGACAATAAGATTTTGTAAAAGACAATAAGATATTTTAGAAGACACCGGCGTCTTGTAGAAGACAACTAAGATCTTGTGGAAGGCAACTAAGATATTGTAGAAGACAATAAGATTTCGTATAAAACAATAAGATCTTGCATGTAGAAGACAATAAGATCTTGTAGAAGACAATAAGATCTTGCAAAAGACAATGACATCTTGTAGAAGACAACTAAGATCTTGTAAAGACAATAAGATCTTGTATAAGACAATAAGATCTCGTATAAGACAATAAGATCTTGTAGAAGACAATAAGATCTCGTATAAGACAATAAGATCTTGTTGAAGACAATAAGATCTCGTATAAGACAATAAGATCTCGTATAAGACAATAAGATCTTGTAGAAGACAATAAGATCTAGTAGAAGACAATAAGATCTAGTAGAAGAAAATAAGATCTAGTAGAAGACAATAAGATCTAGTAGAAGACAATAATATCTCGTAGAAGGCAATAAGATCTTGTAGAAGACAATGACATCTTTTAAAAAGACAATGACATCTTGTAGAAGACATTAAGAATTTGGATGTTTCTTTTAAAAATTCAGTTGTTTTAAAATGTGTGCTGATTTAGCATGATATTCCGTGAATTCATCGCAATTAAGTGTCACGAAAAACGAAATTTGAAGTGATAAAACCAAATGGATCGATATGGTGTATTGTAAGAGAATAAGTAGATGTGCTAGAGTGGCAGCAGTCCATGTGTCAAATAGACCGCTTGCATTGCTCGTTATGCTGCTTTCATAATGGATTTTTCGTAAAAAAAAAAAACCGACAGTTTTGTTTGGTGTAGGATGATGCTGCCATCTAGCTGCAAATGCCAGAACTCAAATGTTGGCAAGGATTCAAAAGCATAAGAGAGGAAGATTCAAATCTACTACGATTTAATGCGAGCACGTGCAGAAGACGTTTGCATTCATTAAACATTTTATAGTTTGCATCAAATTCATTATGCAGCGCGTGACCTAAAGATAATTACAATGTCTAGCTTAGAAGTCATTATATTGACATATGTCAGCCAATGTGACAAGTAGGCCTACAGCGACTATACATTTTGCATATTTCAATAAATAAGAAGATTACGGTTTTAGTTTTACTTAAAACTTAGCCGAATTCTTTATGCTAATTAAGTTTATCTTATTTGTACTCTGCAAGTTTTTAGCTGTTTATTTAAGATCTTAGTCGTTCTCTACAAGATAATTAAGCTTAACTGATTTCAACATCAAATATTCTCTACAAGATCTTAAAAGTTCTCTACAAGATCTTAGAAGTTCTCTACAAGATCATTTTTCTTTACAAGATCATTGATGTATTCTTCAACATTTAAGTAGTTTTCTACAGAATCTTAGTTGTTCTCTACAAGATTCCCATTGTTTTCAACAAGATCATTATTTTCAACAAGATCTTCACTGATTTCAAAAAGATCATTGTTCTCCAGAAGATCTTAGTAGTTCTCTACAAGATCTTAGTAGTTCTCTACAAGATTTTCATTGTTTTCAACAAGATCTTCATTGTTTTAAACAAGATCTTCATTGTTTTAAACAAGATCTTCATTATTTTCAACAATATCTTCATTGTTTTCAAAAAGATCATTGTTCTCCACAAAATGTTCGACATCTTAGTAGTTCTCTACAAGATTTTAGTTGTTCTTTACAAGATTACCATTGTTTTCAACAATATCTTCATTGTTTTTAAAAAGATCATTATTCTCTTCAAGATCTTAGTAGTTCTCTACAAGATTTTCATTGTTTTCAACAAGATCTTAGTTGTTATATCTACAAGATTCTCATTGTTCTCCAAAGACAGTTAGTCTACAGACTATGTCACCAGTACTGCTACATCAAATTGTAGCCAAACATGTCCACATCTTCGGATCCTCAAACTTTAATTACGTAATATTTTTTTGAAAACCGTCTTGGGGGTTTGATTTCATGCAAAAACTTTGACATTTTGCAAAAGTAATTTTCTGAAGACAGAGTTTCATTAAAACTCGTTTTATCAATTAGAAATTTGTATAATGTACACAATGCCAACATACGTTGTAGCTTTAGGATTCAATTTCATACATACGGATATGTTTTCGTTAATTACGTCAAAATTAGCGTGCGCATTAATGAGGATCGGTGCATAACGTTAATGCGCGAGCTCTAATTAATTAGAAACACGAAAACATAATTTGACTTGAAAAGACTAGGAGCGGTCGAGGCAAATCTCATACATGTATAAAGCAAACTGGCAGAAAATTTATGTAGACATTATCACGAGACCGATTTATCTAACATACTGTATGTAAACATTTCCACTGAAATCTCTTATAAATCTCATTCATCTAAACGATCGAGCCTTAATTGGGTGGCATTTATGAAAATAAACGAGCCGCTGAATTACGAAATTCAACTCCTCAATCACCAACTATACTAAACCAGATATATACATTTATGTAGAGTTCATTTTGGGCCTTTTTACACTAATGGAATAGTTTTCCATTAGAAACTGCGCATGCTCAGATGCATGTGCGATCCTGGTGGCCGAAGCTTGAAACGCATTGGCTATAGCAATTAAGCAGACGAAATGCACACAAGTTTTCCTATTGAATATAACTACAGTAAACAAACGAAATCATCTCAAATTTTTTTTATGTTTTATGTTAAATAAATTTCAATTAAATTTGAATATCATTTTTATACATATATTATGTAATAGGCTTT
>JAQGCC010001570.1:0-22799 GCA_034698905.1 Xestoiulus laeticollis | reverse complement strand
CGACGTTGATGTAGATCAACTGATGTGGATCAAGCAAAACTTTTGCGTGTTAATTCACACCGCCGAACTCAGTTAAATAGCTACTGCGACCTTCTTTCCCCTATATAAGTTAACTTTTTTGCCTATAGGGGCGCTTACCATCTTGAGCATGCGCTGTTTTGTAACGCGGACCTCCTCTATAGCTTCAGTAAAGCGTTTAGATTCTTTAAAAAAAGTTGAGGGATATTTCGCAACACCCGCATTCTAATCTAAGTCCGAATCGGTTTTTTTTTTCCCTCATCCTATTTTGCCAACTCTGATTTTTCACTCTTCACATCATCCGCCAAATTGAACAAAAATGAATTTTATTGTTTCAATTTCGTCTATTTTAGTGGGAAAGTCTATAATTCGGCCATGAAAAAAAAAAAGTCCTCCCTTCAATCCCGAGTCCTCGCCGTTTTCACTCTGGCTCATCTCCGCAGACAGAAATTGAAATCCGAATCAATTTTAGAGCGAGAAGAAACAACGTCAATTTCGCCCACGATGGATTTCTGAGCTTGGGTTGGAGGATCACAGACGCTCCATTGGCCCCGATCACGATCAACGCGATGCAGGTGGATTGAATGCCAACGAAAATTGATGGCTGATGAGGAAAAGTTGCCAGCGAAATTGCGAGACATCCCAACGACTATTTCGTAGATACAATGGGCCTAATATGTAATTTGCAAATGTACGGAAGTCCGAGGGAGTTGCCTAGGCAACGGCACGATCGACCCCTTGACCAGATTTGCTCTGCCTGTTTCGTCATTGCAAGGACGCCATAGGCCACCCCAACGCATAAGGGGTAAAAAAAAGATATAGGGCCATACACTGTATGTGCCATAAGCGTACAGGAGCGTAAAAATGAACTTTCGAATTTTGGAATTGCAATAATTAGAAACTGTTGCACTTGATGGTCATATACTGCAGGCTAAATATCTTTAGAATCAGAGAATCTCCCTCACATCCCCCTGCACCATACAGGACCTCCTTTATCATAAATTTGCCAACCTCTATCCAGATCTTTTTACATATATTATGGCTACTTTACAGAATTGCCAATATTGCAGCTAGGACCCAGAACTCTATGGAAAACACAAACAGAACCTACCTATATAGACCTTCTAATTATTAATTGAAAATAAGGCAAATCATGCCGAACTCCCTTTGTGCAGGTTACCTGTTTTGGACGTGGTGCCATCTATTTTCTTTTATCTATGGTGTAATTATTTAAAAAATGCAAAAGTTTCAAATTTTTTAAAAGGAAAAAATGTGCAAAAACCGTGATTTTTTTCATTTGTCATTGCCCTTGTGGCACCACAAAAAACACGTGTACGTGAGTTTTTTGGCACAGACTCCAGTCAATACATATAAAATTTCTAAACCTCAATTGCCGATTTAAAAAAATGTTTTGGCCCCTATATGCTCCACCATAATATACATGTAGGCCGGAAAACATTCATGGGAACATATGGACATTGGCGATATATGGAGAAATAAGGGCATACTTGTAAATACATGTTCATGTCCCTAAGTGCCCTTATATGGAATTTCTCCCATGTGTTTACGCTGTATACATACATTAGTTAGTAGCACAGGACTCAAACTTGAAAAAAAGATTATCTGCACAAGAGTATACAGATAGCATATAGCCTATAACTAAAAATGCGAAAAATATCGTATTCTAATTGGCTGAATCTCGTGGAACTTGTCAAAGAAAAAGAATGTTAAAGTTCAGACGTGATATTTTCAAATGAACTCAATAGCCCACATGTGTTTAATATAAAGGGCATTCAACAAGTGGGCTTTAGCATGACACAGCTGCTCTAACGAAATACTTTTTGATACACCTACATGTATACTTTATACTGTATACTGTAGTATTAAAAATGTAATTAAAAAAGATCAAATCTCACTGTAAGAACACATGATTGCTGAAGAGACACTGTTCTAGGACAACATTGCAAACACCAACCACTAACTCGAAGCACATTTAAATTATGTCAAAGAAAACTTCATTCCTCAACATCGCAAATTTCACGTGAATTCCTAATCAAAAACTACTTAAGATATAGGCAGGTGAAGCAAACTGATTTTCTTCAGAATCTAGCCCTTTGTCGAATGACTGAAAGCCCATAATGTACGATGCTCGAGTTGTAGGACTGAAAAAGAGGAATAATGAAAACTCATAGGCAACGCTCAGTGGGAGGAATGTGATCGAATCAACCCCCATTTCTTCACTACATTTTCGACATTTTTTTTTGCCGTTATTGCATGATTGCTTAATCGAATTTTCGTGGAAAAAGCATCTTGACATAAATCAATACCGGATTTAATCTCCCTTACATATATTCCAATTATCATTTTTTTTACTCAATAAGAAGAAGAGGAGAAAGGGGAAAAACGCTATTTCCTATATCAATACTGAAGTATGGACCACATCTGGATCTACTAAAAAACAGACCCAAAAAATGTTAATTTCACTGATTTGAATATCATTTTTTTCTTTGGAAAATAAAAAAACATGGCGGCGAAAGCATTTCCGTTCCCTTTCGACGTTGATAGAGTCCTTTTCAAACCGGATTTCTATGGAAAATAATACGGAAGCTTAATGGAGTTGCGTTCCCCTGACATGCGGCTAATAGACTCTAGTGGATCCGAATTAATCCACTGGTTTTGATTACGAAAGATGAAAAAAGAGGATGAAAGCGCGACTACATGAACAAAAAAAACAGGGAATCTCTTAAGTCGAGTGCGTGTTTTGGAACGTTTTGGAGAGGATCTCGAAACTGCATGATGTCTTTTTTTGTTGTTGAATGTTTCTGATGAAAAAGTTTAACGAAAACCTACAATAATCCCGCATTTCATAGCGGAAAAAAAACGTCTGGAACACCAGCCATGTGTACAAGATAAGCCTTGCTCATCCCGTTGGTACGTCTCAAACAGTTTCCCACTTTAATATAATTACTAGGGGTACTGAAATAACTTTGCACTTGAGCAGCTGGTTTATTTGGTTCACACACTACATATGTTGCAAATGCTCAGTAGTCACTTAGTTATAATAAAGCACGTTAGTGCCCTTAGCCCCAGGCCACACTAGGCTGTTAACGCGCGTTTGGCTAGCCTCAAACAGGGCCTCGAATTTCAAAATTTTAGAAATTGCACATTAATATCTCGTGCGAAAATTCCTTTTTTAATTAAAAGCCTTGTTTGAGGCTAGCCAAACTCGCGAAAACAGCCTAGTGTGGCCTGGGCCTTAATGTGAAGAATCGTGTTGTGTTGGACGTGTACATTTTTTTTTTTTTTTCATTTTTAAAGCCTGCATTTTCATTAAATTTATAATTGTATATTTCGGCTACGTTTATGAGATAACATATATACAAATGAAATCATATTGGGTACTGCATTTTCATTTTTTAAGCCAACCTATATATTACATTTTTCCATATACAAGTACATATGTATGTTCCCAAGTAGCACTATACTGGGCAATTATAAATAGGCAGAACGCATTTTTCAATATTGGCACAATATTGCAATGTTAACATTTTGCAATATTTGCCGATATATGAATTACAATAAATGGACCTATATTGGAATAAATTTAGTCGTTTTTATTGTTTCTCTTATGTTATCAATATGTAACTGAATCAACAATGGCAAATAAATTGGGCCAAAAGCCCGCTATTGCATGCAAAATAAGAGCGTAATATTTGTCCAGTATTGCCTAATAAGCTTGGACCACTATTTGTCCACTATAGGTTTCATTGGCCAATTGTTGCCAATTTAACCAATATTGCTACAATATTCGGCCAATCGAGGTCCAATATTGTGTGCTACTTGGGCTCCACCTTTTTTTTAAACATAATTTCAACTTACAACACCAAGTCTTATTATGGATAATGCATATACATGTATTTTAATATTTGTTTTTTAATTATTTTTGTTTAAATGCTACAATTTTGGTGGTAAACTTCCCTTTAAATCACAATCTAATTCACTTTTCAGGATATTACGGTATAGAGATTCGTGTCTGCGTAAAATGCATGCGAGCCAAGTGCAATCAACGAGCAATTTACGTTAATGCAGACGTTCAACATTTACTTATTCATAACGAGAAAATGCGAATGCATTTAATTGTTTGACAAATTAAATTTTCTCTACAGCTTTTCCTTTACCATCGCATTTAAAGCGTTATAAATTTGGTAGCCAGAAGCCATGCTCAGTTAACAGTCAGTTCTTCTAATGTATATATACCATGTATACAACTGATGTGTCTTCAGTTTTTTTTACTAATACTGAATTTATTTTATTATACGTTTTTTCCACAGTCACAACAAAATTAACAAAATAAGTGTCCAAATTTTAATAATTCAAGCAGTGCACAAAGGAAAGACCTTGAAGAAATAAAACATAGTTAAACGCTTTGAAACAAGCTATGTAAGTCATGCACTTTATTGACATACAGTAGTCTAGTTCTAGAATAGAAAATTCCCTGATGGAAAATTTGGGTTATGAGGCAGAAATACAGAAGTATTTCTGCCTCATAACCCTAATTTTCTCAAAGGCCCTAGCTGTTCCGTTTATAACAAGTTATTTCCCTATCACAAATACATGTAATGTAAGCATATATCGCGCTGTAGAAAACTGCCTAAATGTCTTATTAATTAATTTTATGTTAAATATCTTCACCGATAATCTTCGATAGATTCCACGGTTCACGGAGTTTCTTTCATACACTTCAGATTAAATGTAAAACACAAATTTTGCAGACTTGCAAGTTGTACAATGGGGTCACTGGATATTAGGACCAGACAAACATATGAGCCTAATAACACACAGAAAACCATGAAGCTAAAGTTCTATGAGATATGCAGCTTAATAGAATCACATTTCACGCGCCCAGATGTGGTCCCATTATCCGGAATGCCCTTTATTTCGTAAAAACGTCCAACACAATGAAATTCCCCAGAACATATCCAGACCACCAATTGAGAACGACATAAAAGAGAGCCTCTGAAGCTAAGTAAAAACCGGAGAGAAAAGAAAAGAACGGAAGTTTTTCCCGTTAAAACGACGATCTAATGTATCGGCATACATTAAAAACAAGGCAGAAAAGAAGACAATGAGATAAAAGGAGAGTAAAAGAGACGAATATCGATTATATTTTTTTGCCAAAAAAATATTACCCGGGATATCGAAAGAGCAAAGGGCCAGTAGACAGCCTGCTCGATTATGCGCATTTTGATCACCAGGGGGAAGCCATGCGAGCACGCGGGTCTCCCATTCCGTCTTGCATTTTGAATAATTTTTTTTAAAAAAAAAGCTGTAAAAAAGGGACATGGACGACCATAAAGGGTGAAATAAGGCGATATTGAGTGCCGAAAATATTGACCAATAAAACAAAAATCGTCGAAAATCAAGTCTATAGCTCCTGAGGGTGGCAATCCATGCGGGTGCGGGTGCTAGCAGTGATTGCCGCCTTTTAAGGGGTCGAAACAGTGACGTTAGCTGAAATCCTAAGATAAATCTGGACATTGCACCACACACATGCCACATCACAACATGTCTGCATACCCATCATTACATGTGTAATTAAAGCTATAGATGAAGCACCATTACAACATAAACATTGGCACCACAATACAGAATATCACAAGCTCGGCCAGTCCATTCAAGCCTCCGTCAATTAATCAAAAACTTATTGTAGCTTAGCTAAGTTCCCTACCGTGAGAGGGCCTATTAAACAAGTGTTCACCAACATCTAATTTTTGTTAGCAAGCGCCCCCTAGTGGGCTGTTACGCTATTATGCAGACAAAGTTGCTATAGTGAAATTGCATAGCAGCCGAAAAACCGAGCGTTGGTTCATTTGCATAATAAAACGGAAGCAGAGGCAGTAATTGCGATCGCGGATTGAGAATCTTCCACCTGGGAGAAGGGTCATCGAGGTCATCCAGAGGTCGACGTCGGACGACTGTTTCTCTGAAACGCATCAGGTGGCGCCACAGTGAAAGAACTATACTATTAGTCCTTGAATATTTTACTTTGGATTTCACAGCGGATTGAAGGCAGAAGCAGCATTCATGGTCTTCTATTGAACAAATGAAAAAAATTGCTGCAATCACGGATTGGATTTCAACCTATTTGAAAATCGATTTGCGTAAATTCCATCCAAATCGGTTAAAATGCGCATGTGCGCTTGCTTCATGGTCTCCGTTTACCTCCTTATTGATATCATTCTTTTGAAAATGAAACAAGTTGTTAAAAAAAACGAAGCGCTCGATCCGTTTCTTAGAAAAATCGGTGACGTCATCGCCCAGCGCTCCGTAGCGTGTTTTACGTTGATGCTATCAGATGCATTTTTTACATGTAAAATTGCAGTTTTTTGGTCACAAATAGTTTCAACGAACTGTACTAAAATTTCATAGATGAAAATGTACCACCAGACTGAGTTGCACACAAGATTTCAGCTCTCTAGGACGCTTGAAAATTGATCAAAAAGGACCTCAAATAAGTTGAAACAAACAAAGGTTTAAAAAAAAAACCGGATAAAGTCACCCTTGGATTTCAACAAAGTTGAAAACCGATGAACCTGTAACGCGTAATGATTTTTTTTTAATTGAACCAATCATCTGAAGATGTACACTTATTTGGTACGAGGGAATATAAATTATCCAATCATAATCAAGTTTAAAAACAAGACAAATTCGTAGGTAAAACTGATGCATTTCCGATATCACTGCATCAAACTTATAAGGAAAGCTATTTCACGCCATGCACGGACGGTCCCTTCTGCAGCTGGGGAAATTCGTTCCCCGTGTTTTTCAACCTCCGCTTCCGGTTCCGCCTCCTCCTTCCATTATAAATTAATCCGTTCATTAGACGTCGTTGGCGAGGACCGCAGGCAGGAGCGTCGTCGCGCTTGCCAAAACGCAGCGACGCAATTAATCAGCCCAAAGGCAGCCAATGCAAAAGAGCTTAACGGAAGATTTAAGCGCTTCCAGAATGGCGAAACACCGATTAAAACCGAACTAACGCCCTGGGAAAAGCTTCTGTTTCAACAGTCGACGTACCCTACCGTTAATTAGATCTGTTAGTTGCATAGGCTTTCAACGCCGGGGTGGAAAAAATATATATGGATCATAGATGATTTATATGGGATTTGTCAGATCTGACATATCAGAAATTGGATTAATTTTAATTTATCATACCTTAAAACCTGTATGTGACAATATGATAATTTATGTCCATAGATCTTAATGTATGCACAGTTACTGATATATCCATGGCATATTTCGGCACTTTATTCATTGCCGTATACAACATGTACTGCATATGACCATCAATGTTTTGTAAAGGTAATACACCAAATTACACCGAATAAACAGCAAATTTTGCACTATTCACAGGATTTGGTGTACACGTATTCACATATATTGGTTGTAATACATGTATGACACGTGCGGTCAAAACAAAAGGGATTATTATTATTAAAAAAACATTTAACTTCACATGAACGGAGCTTTATTTGTTTGTTTGAACTTCTTTTGAGGTCATTTTTGACCAACTTTTACACGTCCTAGAAAAATGAAACTTTGTGTGCAACTCAGTCTCAAAGTAAATTTTCATCTATGAAGTTTTAGTACAGCTCACTGCAATAATACTACCAAAAAGTTGCAATTTTACGTGTAAAAAAATGCATTCCCTAGTTATGTAACGATTTACATTAGAACATCGCTGTTTTATCATTCAGGTTTTAGGCTAGTTCTGCGGGCCGTCTTCATGTTCGAGTCCCTTTAAAATGAATAAATATAGGAAAAAGAAACCAAAACTGAATACGAAGAATGCCGCTTTCCGCAACATTCGATTTTTTTAATCTGCTTATATTTGTTTAGATAGAATGTAAATAAATAGAAAAATCTTGAAATTTAGAAGGAAAAAAAACTCCTTGGGGAACAAAATAAATAAAGTGCTGCATACGCTTTGCCATATACTCCATATAATGCATCGCAAATTTCGATTCTCAAAACGGAACGATGCAGTCCTCAAGACACGATTATTAAATTTAGATGACGCCATTGGCTATAAATCCTTAGGAAGGGTGCCCACCAAGTTGGTGAGGGGCTTGTGTTGTAATTATGAAGCAAGGATATGGCATATGTCACATTAGGCGAAGTGGTGGGTTTCTTCTAAGGCAAAATGCACCACATGGATGGGCTTTTCACCATATACAGTCGAATCCGCCTAATCTGGACACCGGTTAATCTGGGTAGTCATTTATTAGGGCCAAATTGTCAAGAACCAATCCGGACAGTACATTTGCACATGTTTTTGGTCCGGTTATTTCGGCCAAAATTCCGCTCATTCTGGACAGTCGGCATTGGTAAGTGATAAAAAACAGCAAAATTTTTAGTGCTCGTTAAAAATTCACTGGAAATTATGAATTACGTGACGTCAGTCGATAAAGAATTCGCTACAGAGCATAATTGACACCTTTTGTAAACCGATTTAAGTATGTAAAAACACACCATTTTTATTGAATTAAAATCTGGATGTATAATTTAGTAGTTTGGTAAGTTATTAAAATTTGGTTGATTTTATACTCATTTCAAGCCGATTTTAAAAGAATAAACAACAATTTATGGTGCACTGTACCTACGGTCTTTATTTTACACCAACTACATGACTTTTTTTAACTTTGCATATTCTGGGCAGCCGTCTATTTCTGGGCAAAACGCTTCGGCCCGATGTGTCCAGATTAAGCGGATTCCACTGTATTGGCCACTTAAGAACATACGCTACGTGTGTAATATTTTACGTAACCCACCACACGAAAAGTGTGCTATAGCCACATTATGTTGGTGAGCATCTTCACTAAGAGCGATGCAAAACTCCGCTAGGTGGCAGTTTGATCGATATTGTAATTTGTAATTTATTGTAACCAGGGCGATCTTAATGCTTGCCTTTACTTAGGCCTAATTCGTTGCATACAAAGTAGTAGGGAGTTTTAATTCGAGCGAAATTTGTCTTAAATTAATGACTCCGAGTCGCTTCACTGAGCCATGTCCGGCCTGTGTGAGATCAAAAGAAGCAGCTCGTTCCCCAGGGGGCGCCGCCATCCTTATGGCATTTCTGTTTATCTGCGCCACCCGGGGGATTTCGAGCAATTAAACTTTTAATAACCAATCAAAATTAGTCATTCGAGTCGAGTGGTTCGTGGCGATACCACGTTGCGCGCTGCTGCGTTTTCTACCGCCTAGCTATTAAGCTAATTAAACGGCGCCCCCTAGCGGGCGATTTCGACGCCACGTGCAGCCGAACATGAAAAAAATTCCAAACACATAAGAAAGGAAAAAGAATAAAACATCCAAACTTATAAAACTCTTTAAATTAACTCTATAAACTTAACCAAAAAACCAAAACCCAACCACATCAAATTGAATCCCAACGAAACTGATAAAAAATCCTAACCTATTAAACAACAACAAAAAATCTCAACAAGAAAATACGATTGCCAACCGAATAGAAACAGAAAAAACATTCCAAACGAACAAAAAAATTCTAACCAGAGAAAGTAAGACATCTATGACCGCTATAGGATCTCAGCTAGACAAAATGAATCCCAACCAAAGACGCAAATCCCAACCTTACAAGAATCACAATGCATGATAAATAAAAATAAATTCCAACCAAAGAAAACGAATTTAAACCCAATAAAAGCTATTGTAAACCTGCAAATAGCGAATCCCAAACAAAAAATAATCCCAACCAGAGAATGCAGGATAAGTTTTCGGCCACTCTTCCTCCATTTTTTTGCTAATCTCGTTTACTACGCATGCAGTCGCCACCAGATTGATGGCGTTTTAATACGGCGCTGCCAGCAATGGACCATCAATCACGATGACGTCAGCAATGGCGCTCGCCCTCTTCGCCCCCGGCGTCGTTAATTATAGTCGCCTACGTCACCATTGCCTCAGTCGCACTGGCAGTGACTGATGAGCAGGCTTAATTAACCCGCAAGGAAGAACAATAGAGAGAATTTCAAGATGGCCGCCTCTTTTTTATTACGTTTTAAGTTATGCCTGCTTTTTATTTTGTTTCTGACATTGACCGTATAATTTACCCAATTTTCCATTTCTTTCTGTGCCTGCTATAAGCCATACTATGTACAATTGTACACCCAAATTATAAATGCATTATTTTCTACACTTTAAAATATCATTTCCAATAGTTTTAATAAAACCAAAAATCTAAAATAAAAAAACAAAAACCTAACTGGGTGTGATAAAAGTGATCACCTCCATATAGCGACGACTTTCCATAAATTGGTTTTAGTGAATATGCCTAGATGTTTTCCTTTTTAAAAATTCTCTGTTAGTGACCACCTGTATACAGCGCTCACCTTTAGCAGGTTAATTACTGTTGTAACAAATAACAAGTTCGGAATGGTTGTGTGGCCCCTGCAGAGCACGTCATTGATAGAAAAATTTAATATTGTCCATAAAAGTAGGCCTACATATGTATATGCAGACTTATCAAAAATTGGACAGATACAGAATTTTATTGTATAATATATGCAAACACATGTATGAATCGTGATTTAAAAGCAAATCAAAATCATTACACAAAAACCTGTGAATAGCGCGAACCATTATAAGGTGCGCTATTCGAAGGGGTGCCATTTGGGGGTTGCCGAGTAGTGTGCTATATAGAATGACGCTATTTACAGGTATTCGGTATTGACCCTAGATTAGAGAGCCTAAAGTAGCGCCATCTATCGACGATTCCAGAAAACAGTGAAATCACATTGATTTCCATTAATCGTCAAAAGAGCAATTTTCTTCGAAAAAGTCTAAAAAAATTCCAAGAGCTTTTTCGCGCAATTAGAAATCCCATTAAAATTAATCCCGCCTTAAACGAAATGTTGATCAAAACCTAAACGTAAACGAAGGAAGAAGAAAAACAGTTTGGTTTTTTTTATATTTAACTTTATATAAGAGCCTCGATCAGACAGGAACAAAAAACGTGAGCAATTCTTTATATCATAGACCACATTTCGTTATAAATAAATAATTCATCTCACTACGAGGCGAGCAATCCAATCTTTTTCATGATTCTATAATAAAGTGCATTCAATTCTCTTTTAGACCTAGACGTTTTCGCTTACGTACAAAAATGAAAAATGTTTTCGGATGATAATAATAATACAAATATGAAAGGTCTAAAAAAACGGACCCAAAAAAAAAATCACCGAAAACGTCTTAAGTGCAAGCGTCGTCTGTGTAATAGCTGTCGTATTACAAGGCACAGACTCACGATTATTGTTTCCCTGTTTTTTTAGTCCAATTTTTCATTCTTTTTTATATACGTATAAGAAATGTACTTTTTTTCGAGGATGAAGCAAAGCATCGATTTTATTTCTCAAATATTTCATTCTTGAACAGTAGGAAGAGAAATAAAAAACAGCGACAAAATAACAACAACAAAAAAAAAGAGCAGCTATGTTCTTGATAGGTTTCTATTAACTTAAAAAGATCGTCCCACTTATAAAGGAATTGGAGACAACCTAAGTGTAGATGGCACCACCTTAGGAAAACAGAATATTATAAGGAATTAATAAGGGGGAATGACCAGTAAATAGGACAACATGAAATCGCTCAAAGTGAAAACATTTTTAAATAGGATTAAAATGGAATTTTTTAAACCTGAATAAGAATAATTAAGAATTTGAGAAAAAAATCCGATTTCATTTTAACAACTAATTTTGATAATATAAACAATCCCATTCAAAATATAATAAATAATGACAATAATTATTTTGAGAATTTTTAGAAATTTTTTTTTAAAAAAATAGTTAAAATAACTCAAAAAATACATAAATTGTGGAAATTGAAAAAAATAAGTCAGATATTACATAATTGCAAAAAAATGGGTTTTAAAAAGTGCAGGTCAACGACAAACATTTTTGTCACATTGTACCATTAATTCATATTTTATATGACAGCCCATTCAAATCCTAGCCAAATTTACAATACATGCCGCCATGAAGCTCATTCGATTCTAGCTCCTACTAGCGGGAAAAAAGACAACCTCAAGTTAAAAGCTGCCATTTAAAAATAGCAGACATAGAAAAAAACGTCTCTTAGGAATTAAGATACGAAAAGGGGGAAAAAAATGCCAAAACTGAGAAATTATTCTATCGTAGACACATACGAGTGACTCGGGGTCTATTACCTTATCTTAAGAGATGGAATTAATCGACGCTAGCATCTATTTCCATTATTATTATATGAGAAAAACATTATAAATTTAGGACTAAGAAACAATGGGGAATATCGCATTTCATAATGGTTGTAATGGAATTAGCCGCTCCCGAGAATTTCCTCTATTAAATCTAGTATTCGATAAGACTAATTGCAACAAAAGTAAAAAGGTCAATGGGGCTCATTGAACCCTCCGCTGGGACTATTTTGTGAAAGAAGGCGAAATGGGGAAAAGCTACAAACTAAAAAAAGAATCACTGGGTGATGCATAAACCATGATTTATCGTTGTAAAAACTGCGGAAAATATATATATGTTCCGCATATACAGTATGTATACATACATGTATATGTTGATCGTTCACTCAAGCAGTTTAAGAGATAGTCAGTTTTGTTATAAAGATGCTTGCTTGTCAATATCAAATAGTTTTTGAGATACAGGAATGTGATTCCAGCTACATTGTTAAACAGGTTGCATACCAGAATTAGCCATTTTTTTTTTCTAAATTATTTTTTATTTGATTTTGGAAACTGTTAGAAACAAATGTACTGTACGAGAACCTAGCATAAATATTCTATTATTTGTTTAATTTTTTTGTTTATGTATATCTATCTTCCGTTTCATGGAAATATGTCTGTAAAGTTTACCAGACCATTAGAAATTATAAACTTTACACTTACAAACATATTACCATGAAATGAAATATACATATACATTAACAAAAAAATAAAACAGATAATAGAATATTTATGCTAGGTGCTCGTACACTCCATTTGTTAATAACAGTTTCTAAAATTAAATTAAAAAATAATTTAGAAAAAAAGGCTAATTCTGGTATGCAACCCTCTTAAGTAAAAATATGCACATTGCATACTGAGCTACAATAAGTTTTTATAGTTTCAAAAAAATTGAATAACAATATAAATTCGATTAAAAACGAACGATCCATTCTTAAGTGATATCACTGCAATTTGCAGTGTTCAATAATCAGTGTTTGATATTATTAACGTGAATCTGTTCGGTAATAATATGTGCCTGTATATGTCTTATAGAAACGTTGTATGCCTTAAACAGTTTTCGATACACTGTGAGAAAATACACTACAATAAAGAAGAAAAAACTATCTGAAATTGCCATGCAGATATTCTAACCGATTCAATTCTCTAAAACTTACGCATTGTTTGTCAAACTTCACTAAAAAGTTTGTTCCAACGAAACAATAGTCCTAACATAATTTACTTCTGCAATTCAAGTAGTTTGAAAAATTGCACACAAAACCGCTCAAAAATCGCTCATTGTCTAATATTTGAATTACCAGAATGAGTTTCATTGATATGTCGTAAGCTAATGGATATCCAGCGTATCCACCATACAAGAAAACCTTTTTTTTTCGTCCAGAGAAGATTTTTCATTTTATACGGTGCATGCACCAGCAGCATACAAATCCATTATTTCAATTTGCATGGAGTCTTCCAAGAGCCAGAACCGTAATTCACATTAAGATGAATTGCAGCCATACAGAAGTCGCCCATCTAGAGAACAAAACGTTATTTTCAATGCGACCTCGTACGATGAAATGACGTAGGACAAAAGTGATGTTTATTTGCGCTGTCATTTCCCCCATGTTGGCAATTTCGTTTGGTTTCGAAATTACTACTAGATTCGATATAGCTAACTACTATCTAAAATTGCCTATGGTTATGCCTTTGAGAAAACTCGTTGCGGTGATTATCTTTTTAGCATTACTTTTTTTGATAACATTTGCCCCTAAAAGTTGGCAACCACTGCTAGCTCCCAGGCTTGCAGTGATTGCCAGCATTTTAGCCTTGCCCCTGTACATTGGCAAACACTGCGAGCTTCCAACGTACATAAAAACTCTGTATAGTGACCACTTTTCATTAATTGGATTTTAGTGCATACATGCATGTTTCCCTTAATACATTAATTGGGCTTAAGTACATACATGCATGTTTTCCTTAATACAACTTACTTTTAAATATAGTGACCACATGTAAACAGTGACCGACTTTGGCATGTTTTTATGGGTGGTCACCCTTAGCATATTTCACCGTATTTGATACAAAATTTAATAAAAACTAAATACAAATGTGATGCCGTATAACAGCAGAGATCATTTCATTACATGAAGTTGGGGTAGTTGAAACAGAATCTACCAGGGTCAGAAGAATAAATCAAAATATGTACTGTCTGTTACGTATAGAACTTTCACAGAAATGAAATATTGACTGGCTTTTTCCAGTGTTTAAAAAAATTTTCCTGACCATCCTGTCGAGTAACAATTTTTTTAAGTGGTTACCTTTTGCAGGTTTCACTGTATTTGATGCAAAATTTAATGAAAATCAAATACATGTACAAATGTGAGGCCGTACAACTGCTTCTCCTGCATCATTTCATTACATATAGTTGGGATTGTTGATACAGAAAATTTGCCATGGTTAGGAGAAGAAATCAAAATACAAGTGTATGTACTGTCTGTTACGTTCATTGTATAGAACTTCCACAGAAATGAAATATTGACTGTTTTTTTCCAGTGTTTAAAAAAAAACTTCCAAGACTATACTGTTGTGTAGAGTAAAAATTTAAAATTATAACCAAATGCATAACCAGTTCTTCTCATGTTATAAAAATAAGTTGTTTTCAATTCAATTCCATACCCTGCAGTCAGCATGTACATGTAGTATATGCCATGTGGCAGGGGGCAAAGTGCCAGAATTTTTAATGGGAATTAAGAGTATACGGTCGTGGCCGATTTTCGGGGAACTATCCCGGCATTTGCCTTTAGATGCCTATACAGGCGATTAAGGGAGGTTGTGGGAAACCACGAAAAACCACAACCCGGATAGCCGACCGGGGTTTGAACCCGGGTCTCCCGAAATCAAGGAGCTAAGCATAACCACTAAGCCAACCCTGTTTTAAGACCATCATCTGCAAATTACTATACTGACTTCATCTTGGCATCAAACAAACTACTGTTAAAAAGTTGGAGCTTCACCTTGTCAAATCGTCCCATGGTACAACATGCCAAAATCCGCAACAACAAAAAATGCATTGTATTTTCTCAACCCTTCCCACAAAGGTCCTGTAAAAGGTTTCCCTACAAAGTCACCTTGTGTGAAATCGCGTATGAAACAAATTCGCGTGTTGTAACTGCATGCATTCGATATATAGGGAGCAGCAAAACTAAAGGTGAGAATGAAGTGGGTCGATTCGCCATCACGTTCAACACAGTTTCGGATTTACGATCACTTTCCATTTGGCAGGATGCAAGGTCCCCTCTCGGCTTCCTTCCGCTTGGCTGACCCGGAAACGGTGAGGTGGCGTCGAGGTTAGGTCCAGTGGTTTTCAGGCAAATTCGGTTTTTAGAGTCGGGAGAAGACGAGAAAAAAAAAAGTAATAGAAATAAAAACGAGACACGATATCAACACCGAAGAGCCCTCTTTAAACCGTTTTTCCGAAAAACGAGATAAGACAAACCTAGAATAAGCGAGAGAAAGGTCCTTGCAGATAGCGAACCAACAAGAAAAAGGAGAAAGAAAAAGGGGCATTCGTAGAATCTCTTAGATGTTACATTACTCCTAAAAACGGGTTTATTTTTTTTGTGTGTAAAATCTCGTTCGAAAATGTTATACGATAAAGAAAATGCGAGTAATACCCACGAGGATCTGCGCGTATGTGCCATGAAACCGGCCTTCTTTTTGATAAGGGCACCGAGGGTCATCCGATGCCCTTAATGACCTCCAGATAAACTTTCTGAGACATTAGGTAAAACGATTTCAAACTTCTTGGAAAGCCCCAACTTAGTTATAATTATGCTAAGGAATCGAAGAAAGCTAGGGCATCGAGTGGAGGCAATCAGGTGTCCTTAATGAAATCCAGCCAAATCCATTGAGGCATTTGGCAAAATTCGATATAACTTTCAATTCATTGTCAATTATGTTGAGATATCGAAAAAGCGCCCTTGAGAGCTGTCGAATATCCTCTGGGACCCTCCAATGCCCTTGTCGTATTCCGAAGAAACTCTGCGGCGCGAAATACATATAACTTTATAAAAAGGTTCAAAATCGATAATTCTCAATTTTTCAACACTAACGTACAGATATATAGAAAATAGGGCAATAAGAGCAACTCAATGCCTTCAGGAACCGTCCAATGCCACTCGAAGGAAATGCCATGAGACACCATGCAGGTTACACTTTGTTCAAAGCAATTTGGAAAGTCAATACATTTCGTTGGTAATATTTTATAATTTGTTTGCTTTTTTCAGCAGAACAGGCATTCAAATTGTGGAGCATCGCACTCAAAAACTCGTCGATGCTGAAATGGTCAATTCCCACGTTGCCCCATAGCCCCAGGGGCATTTCAATGCCCCAAGCATGCCAAAATGTAGAACACAAAATTCCAGCCATATACCGTCCAAAGCAATTACAATGTGTAGTGTTCGATTCACTTGGGGTACTAAGATGCTTCAAAGGTCTCGGGTGCATTATACGTCATTCACTTGGGGTATTAAGATGCCCCACGGCCCCACCAGCATGTACATTCAAATTAAGGTGGAGCATAAAAATGAACTTCAAAATCTTGGAATGGCAGGGGTCTGAAACTTTTATACTTGATAGTCATGTAATCTGAAAATATTTTCAGGTGCCCCAAGAGTGACTATAGAGTGACCATTATAGATTATAATGCATATTATGGGGCATTTTAATTAATTTTGCACTAAGTGCAGGTTTCCAGTTTTGGACGAAGTGACGTACATCTGTGAGGTAAATTTTTAAAAGCGCAAAAATATATAATTTTAAAACGAAAAAAGTGCAATAACGTCAAATTTTTCATTTTTCCCCGCCCTTTAAGCACCCCAAAAAAACACGTGTGGGCATGAAATTTTCAGCACAGACTCCAGTCAGTATATATACGTATAAAACTTCTAAACGCCGGCCGATTATAATAATACCTGTAAATTTTGTTTTGGTCATTATATGATCAACCTTAATATACAGCCTTGGACAAATTTATTAGGCACTGTGAATTTAGTCAATTCTGTGTTTATCTATGAAAATAATTACAAACACCATCCATAAATGACAATACAAACTAATATTTTTATACCGACAAGGTTGTCTATATAAGTAATCGCCCATATATAGGCAGATGCCGGGATAGTTCCCCAAAAATTCGACCACGACCGTATACACTCTTCCCATTTAAAAATCTGGCACTTCCATATAGCATGATAAATGCTGACTGCAGGGTAACGAATTGAATTAAATTTTATTGGTCCGCCTTTACTTTTAATAACTGTAGCAATCCTGTTTGGAAGGTTGTCTACCAAGTGCTTTGTTTTGGTCACTATATATGCTCTACCCAAATATACATGTAAAACCGTTGGAGCCATTGTTGCAGAAATTCAACAAGTGTATTCAACGGTCCCAGGCACCCTTAAAACGCGCCGCGCTATCTGTCGTCAGAAGCCAGAAACTGCTCCGGATCGATTCCGGCTGCGGACGTAGAAAAACAATAGCACGTACGGCAGTTCGGTTGAACGACGTTTTTTTCCGCAACATTAAAACTTTCAAAACGAATGCACTTTAAAAAAGGCACTTTCCTTTTTGCAGAACAGGGGAAAACAAGTGGCTAGATAAAAACAAAAAGAAGGTCAGAAAGATAAGGGGTCATCAAAGGCAAGCCAGCTTCACCGTCAGTTTTGCTATTAAACACGATATACCACACTTTGTGAAAATCCGCGTAATAAAAACAGCAGAACCTATATGGGGAAGATGAGGTTAGGGGCACAAAATTCGATGTTCCAAAAAGCAAAAAAAAAAAAATCTCCGCGCAATCAGCGTTGGTATATCGACTGAAGCTAGCCTTTCATGCAATCTCCGCATTGGACGGCTTTACCTCAAACTAATCGAATCAAATGAAAGAAGAATCAGTTCTTACGCACCAAAGCATACAGCAATTAGTATCAAATATCGAGTCATCCTGGTCATCAATAAATTCAATTAACATCCATTAAATAAAAAAACCCTCAGCATCAACAGTGGCATCATTGCATTAAGAAACGCATCATCAGCGCTGCAGCGCTTCTCCAGGGTCTACATATGGAAGTTGAACTAAGCCTGAGGCCTATCAAGCTTAAGAGACTCCATGGTCAAATATTCTCCACCCTATTTTACTGTCAAACGAAATCACAACTGCTAGGGAACCAGATTCTCAAGGGTTGGAGTGGCTCAACTGGTCTCTGGAAAGTCAGATCATATTAAGGTACACGTGTACTATATGTTCCAATTCCACGAATTTCTTCACAAATGGTGCCGGGGTAAAAGCAATACTAGAGGGATCGAGCAGGTAACCTTTAATCTTAAGGAGAACGATGTACACACTATTACGCATGTGCATCAATAAGTTATGCGCCGTAAAAGTCGTTATGCTCCTCAAAGACGCTGTGGTATCACGTTAAATTAATGAAATTGTCGTCTCCCCTCAAACACAAACCCATTAACGTCGTCTCCACGCATACGCATTGGCAAAAAAAAAAAAAAACAGTACGGCCAATGTCGTCAAGATTAAAGGAAACCTGTACAATCCCTCTACTAATTAAAGGTTTTTAGGCTTGGTTTCCCAACGCGGTTTAGCGCGCTTGGCCCACTGGACTAGCTATCATTTATTGTCGACGTTTCGTTATAAACTATAGTTTTTCTAACATTTCCTATAACTACCAAACACTTTGAGAAAGGATTTTGTACAATACATGTACTTATAGTAATTAAACAAAGGTATCTGCAGGGTAATTTAGATTGAACATTTTTTTACTCATACTTGCATAAATATTCACTAAATAAACAAAAACTATATAAATTATCCAATACAGTCACTAAGGGTAAAAACAGTGTAGAGCATGGAATAGCATGGCCTTAAAATGCAGCGTTTCGATTGGTATTCCGATTGTCTAATCGAAACGCTGCATGTTAAGGACATGCCATGCTTCGTGCTATTCCATGCTCGACGCTGTTTTCACCCTTACAGTATACAAATATTCACTGGCGATCGATAATGAAAAAATACCAAAAATACTGCATGGCGAGATCCAAATCACATTATGGCGCATGCAGTAGCAGATATACTACCGTAACTGGGCGCGCTAGGTCCAGCAAAGCAAAATCATGTATATCTCCCCCTTTGCTAATTACTGGGGAAATATGCAAAGGTTCACTGTGCGGCTTTGGCACGCAGTTGTAAATACAATGTAGATCCATCTTATATGTCACGACGACCCACCACGATTTTGGAAATACTACTAAAATAAAAAAACGCATAGGCCCACTGGGCACAAGCGCGCCTAATGAAGGGTTAAGGCATGCAGAGCCCGAATACATGCTACAATGTAACAACCGATGCTGCGTGCTACAGATCCAGACCAGTCTTGTTATGATTTTGATCACACCAATCCCTCATAAATTGAAAATGCAGAATAATCAGGTTTTGTTTTTGAGCACGTGCATCAGATTATTATTGATTTTTCCGTTGCATTTACGAATGCAATCGAGGTACTGGGTACGTGTTGAGTGTATTGCAAGTTCAATTCAATTAAATTCAACTCAGTACCTTACAGTCAACAAACAAATGCCATGGGGCTCCAGTCAGTTCGAACTGCCCTTTTCCCTGAAAGTGGGCAAACCCTGCTAACTAGCTAGCTTGCAGTGATTGCTAGTGTACCGGTTTAAGCCTGCATTTATTGACTATCTACAGTACATGTAGAACCTGTCTAAAAGCATTCTGTGTAAAAAATGTCCTCATTTGGACCCATGTATTAAAAAACCTGCCTGAAAGCATAACCAGTCAAATCGCATGCATATTTTTCACTGTTCAAAAGAGTATGCATTTAGCCAGGTTCTATTGCATAAACAATAGATTTTGAATAGACACCCGTGTTAATTGCTTCCCATTAGTCATAGCATATGATTATCCAGAATTGAAAATATCAGACGACAGCATTCCTACTGAATAAACGTTTCGTACGATATTTTCGTACACTGGACATTTCCGCACACATTTCACAAACCCAACATTGGCAATTTGGGTTAAGTTAGAGGTTATTTTAAATCGAGTTGGGTTAGTTTGGGTTACGACCGGTCATTTTCGTACAGGGCGTCCAGCGCCTAATTTCAGCAACTCGGGTCGTTAGGTTATGTTAGGTCGTGTTTAGCCAACCGTACTACTAGCAAAACACTCCGTTAATGGACCACTGGTCAAAGATGCCTCAAACGGCTAATTCAGTAAGTTCATCCAATTAATCCCCTCAATTAGGTCTTGACCCGAAAATCGATAAGCATCCGTCCGCTAGGGAGGCGCCACCTCTTCGTGCCGTTGGTCAAGCGTCCGCGCCAAATGGCTTCCAAATTGGTACAATGTGCCAAAACGTATATATTTTACGATAACGTTTACGAGTGAGGGTTTTGCGACGAAGAGCGTCTCGCGAAGATGGGCCATTAGTCGTGATTTGAGGACTGACCAACGGCCAGCCATCGTATTCGTAGTGTAAATTGCAATGACTTTAACGAGACTGGAATCCCACTAAGACGTTCAACGGACACTTCCAAATCACTTCCAAGTACGCAAACGCCAATGGTCACCGCTCGTTTTACATTCGAACGCTCAGTTTCAAAAAAAGGCAATACTATATCAGTCCCTCCCTTTCTCATATCAAGAAGACCATCATTCGAAATACTGTAGTAACAGTTCTTCATAACGGTCGGTTACTCCCTTAATGCTTCCCTGGTAAAACCACAATATCCGTATGTTGCGTATGTTGTTAGATTTCACATGTAGTGTTCTAAAAACATTATAAAAAACATTTGCCAATGAAGACGAAAATAGTTCATTTAATAAATACAAACCATTCATTTCTTTTCCTTTATTGGAAATTTTGTCATAAGTATTATGGCTAAAAAATTACATTACATTTCTAAGAAATGTTAGGTTTTTTTTACAAAATAAATTTGTTATCCAACTGAGGTATTTTCGGTTCCACTCCCAACATATACATTTTCAAAAATTAGTTTTTCATCATCTACATGTAAAATGTGAATAAAACAAGACTAACAAAAAAATGCCATAACAGTATATAAGTTCAAGAAACAATTTTTGCAAAATTCAGACATTTACAGCGAGTGGCCAACTTAGGAAAATTAAAATAAAGAAAATGTACTTTTTGATTTACGAGGTAAAAACCACATTGCCCAAGCGCCGAAATTATGAAACCAGAAGCAAGTGTTATACCATGCAGTAGGGTTGAAATCAATGAGGATAAGCAGGCAGAAAAGATAAAAAGCAATTTGCCAAATTGAAACCAAATTTAATTTTCGCATTTTTGAGCAATTCACGATCCGATTAGGACGATTCCGGTCTCACCATTTTTCTTCCTCCTCTCATTTCGCAGGTTTTTTTTTTTTGTTCTAGTAAAATCGGGTCGAAAATTATTCAAAATTTGATTTCGAACAACGGCGAAATGGGATGAAAAACGAGGGTAAAATAGCTTCCTTTAGCCTATCTCCCTTCATTACCATAATTCAATCGAGTTGCTAAAAAAACCCTATTTTTCGCACGCCATGAGACTCGATATTCTCAGAAAATACACGTTTTTAGCCTTATTCCCCTTCTCTTTTTTCCCTTTTAGGCCAAACTCACTTTTCAGATAAGATTCAGTTCGTGCTTCAAATTCTGGATAAACTTCAAAATTTGCACATCCTTGAGGGAGAAAGAGAAACTTAGTGGACTGTGAGATTTCAGTCTTTATACTTTTTGAGAGGTGTCCCAAAAGCTCATTTTTCAAGCCAGGTAGAAAAATGTTGCTAAAATACATGAATATATGGCACATTCATGACTATGCGAGTGGGAAATACCATAATATGGAGGTAATATCGCATAAAATTTCATGATATTTTCAAATTTTGACTAGTATTTGTGAAAACACTTATTCAAAAACCTAATTAAAAATCGCTGGTGTATAATGAGACCGGCTTTCTATACAGGGTGGAATGTTTTGGGGAACGTAAGACTTTTTTTTCCACCCTGTATAAATTGCAATAGTTTGAAATGGAAAGTTCGCAACATATGCCAGTTTCAGTCTGTGGTTGAATAACACCGCTGAAACAACAACAATGCCATTTATATTCATTTTACATTTGTTGTTTACTTTGTATACCATTAAGCTATATTAAAACCGGATTTCGCTCTTTTGTTTGTATCCAACCGTATTTTTTGGGGCAAACATCTCTTTCTGAATATTAAACAATTGTGCAATTCCAGTTTCGTTTATATTTCACTCGCATTAGTTCATAATAAATATGTTTGCCCTAATAATTTCACACAATAACATACATATTTATACTTGCAAATGCATTCAATGTGGGAAAAAATGAATTGGTAATAATTGTAATTTTCTTGGTTATTTGTACATAATTCTCAATTCCAATATATATTCGCATTGTAATAAAG
>JAQGCC010001569.1:0-22821 GCA_034698905.1 Xestoiulus laeticollis | reverse complement strand
GAGTTTCGAAGCGCGAGAATGACCATTAGATTTTTATTTATAAAATAACTATAACTTTAAATATAACGAAAAAACATATGACCCTACCTAACATTGTAAACTACTTTGTGTAAAAGTTTCGGTTTATTTGGAGTTACTTATACTACGTGAATGTCGACGTAAAAAAATTATAAGGATTCTCCATTGGAAATGGTATGGTTGAAAGCCCCCTTAAATGAAAGGAACCTATCTGCCTCTCAAAAATTAATCCACAACATATTGTTACTATTTTATTTATTCAATTTTTAATTATTCCATACAAAACTGTTAGTTTAAAATTGCATAAAATTAACGTGCCCCCATCCCTTAAACATACAAAATGATGCTTTGAAAAGCATTTTTGAAAACTCATCTAAACATTTTTTTGGCATTACACCATTTTTCTCTGCTAATCAATAAATTACATTAGGGAGTGGAGTGCCAATAACGTCTGCATATTAACTTTTAACAATTCTTAACATGTCATGAACGTTAAACGAATATTGACATATCAACAAAAATTGAAATTTTCATTGACAGCAAGTTCAACTCCCATAGATATCTTTTTGAAAATGTTAATATGGATTTTGTTTACTTAAATGTTGAGAATCTACTTCATTTATTTTCTAGCGTTTTTTGCTAAGTTTTTCAATAATGCGATAAACATTAACCATAGATTAAAAGTTGTCTGGAAATACAATCTCCAAATAACTTAATTGGTAAATACAAAATGTGGCACTTAAAGAAATAAACCCTGAATTGTAAACACATAAAATATAGAATTAAGGCCTCATGGGTGTTGAAGATATACCGGCCAGTTTTATCAATACGATTTAGAGTTGCGATCAATTTTTTTTCGAAAAATTGCCTAGGCCGTGCAGCATGATGCATTATTAGGCTTCATAGACCACGCTAAGGACAATCAATTATGAATTGTTAGCATCTGTTAATGTTGACTAACGAAAAGATAGTCAAAAACAGATAATTGGCTCCAATGTTAGAAACATTCTTACAGAAATCCACAAAATAAAGAAACTAAAATACCGCCCTAATTTTAAATGGGAATGTAAGTTGGCCTGGACAGTTGTACCTGGCTGCAGTAGACACGACTACTTATCTTCATCGTCGTTGACAGAATCGTCGGGTACATTAGAAGTAGTGTCATCGCCGCCAGAGCCAAGAGAACCTCGCTTTAGATATCGAGCAGTGGGTAGGGAGCTTGTTGAAGAGCCAGCACCTCGCCTAAAAAGAAATAGTGTTCCATAACAAATGCTCAAAACTTTATATCACTAAATATCTTAGCACTTGAATAATTTCTTGCACTCTCTGTGTATATCTGTTTGGCTGACATAAAATGATTGGTGGCAAAGTAACAAATTACCTCATTTTGCTCTTAAGAGTAGATAGCTCTCGTGACATAGTTTCATGAGACTCCAGCATGTCCTCCATTTCACGCTGTGCTTTTCGTCTCAAGGCCTTCTCACGGGAGCATTCCTCTTCAGCTTCATCCAATTGTCGTTTGAGAGCCTTCAATCTTGAATTGCCTTTTTCAACCTTAAAAACGAACAAAATTAATTACAGGAATAATGAACATTACTTATAACTCAAGGTAAATTTTTAAGCATTTTTTTATTGTTAATGTAATGTATGTTTTAGACTTACAAGGGCACTCATAGACAATTTTTAAAATGCCTAAAAAGAAAACTGTCACTATACTCACTTGTTCCTTATACTGATCTGCATGCCTCCGTTCATCCTCCAATTGCATTACAAACTCCTTCATACGTTTTTCAATTTTACGAGCACTTTTTGTTGCCAATGACCGTTCCCTGAAAAATTACCTCTTATTACATTTCAGCAAAGAATTATATGGATTTCTAAACATCGCAAAAAATGTAAATGTTAGTTAGACCCTGTAAGTTTGTTTTTCAAAAAAAATAAAAAATTAAGGTCATACCTCACAATACTGCTTTTCGCTACAGCGGCCTAACATAATTAACGACAAGTTTTGATTACAAATACTGCATAAATTTCTTTGATATACGGCATAGCCAAAAAGTTGCAAATTTCGAAATTTTCCGTTTTTACTTATTTATGCTGTCACATCTTTCCTTATAGACCACTTTTAAAAAACATATCTAGTCCGTAAATAGAGGTATTGGTTTATTCTTATAGCCTTTTTTCTTGCTGGCATTGTGTTAATAATACTACTATGAATTCAGGTATCATCATAAAAAGTACATACTTGACTTCCAAATCAAGCTGTTCTTCTAAGGTAGAAATCTTTCCTTCTAAGGTGGCAATGGTTGCCTTCGTTTTAGTCCTCTGGGCAGTTTCTAACTCCTGAAGTTTTAATTTGATCTCCTTGTTCTGAAAGAAGTAAATTGTTTAACGTTTAATTAACAACATGTAAATCCTCATATAAGCCAAATCACAAATGCTTGAAGTTATGCTCAATGCTAATGTTGATACATGTAAATCTAATCATTTGTCATTTTAAATTATGAGAGCAATTATCCACTTTTTTTTCAAATTTGTGCAAGTTAATTAGGTAACAATAATCTTTGAACATGTATATTTTTACAACAATTTCCCGGTTTCAGTAGTAGCTAATTAACAAAAAAAGATAGAATTTATGATAAGTCTTAGCAAATTGAATGAAAACATAAATGTAAGTTCAACATAACTTACTGTCCTATTTATTGTAAGATAAGAACTGTCTTGAGGTAGGGGAGTTAAATCTATAAACCTAAAAAATCTTTGCCTACAAGCTGTTTATTCTCCTCTTAAGAGGGTTGCATACCAGAATAAGCGTTTTTTTTTTCGAAATTATTCTTTTATTTAATTTTGGAAACTGATAGGAACAAATGGAATGTACCATGCCCTAGCATAACTTTTCTATTATTTGTTTAATTTTTTTGTTTGTGTATATGTATATTCCATTTGATGGAAATATGTCTGTAAAGTTTATAATTGTAGAGAGTCGGGTAAACTTTACGGACATATTTCCATCAAATGGAGTAAACATATGCATAAACAAAAAAATTGAACAAATAATAGAATATTCACGCTAGGGCATGGTACATTCCATTTGTTCCTGACAGTTTCCAAAATTAAATATAAAAAAAAATTAGAAAAAAAGGCTTATTCTGGTATGCAACCCTCTTAATTGATGATCAACAATAAAACTAAATTGAATAAATTAATTTTGCAAATGAAAGAATGATAGAAGGTCTTAAAAATGTGGACATTTAAGAAATTATTCATGTTAAGCAACTGATTATCACCTGTCGCTCAAGGAGCATACGCTGATTCTCGAGTTTCTGAGTACTAGAACGTTCTGCTGCCAATTCTGACGATAACTGTTCCATTTGCAAAGTTGCTTTTCGTGCCTTATCCATCATGATCTCTGCATTGCTTTGCTCTTCTTCTAATTCCTCTTCAAGTTGTTGGATTCTTGACTCAAGTCGACGTTTCTCATCAGCCATGAAGGTCCTGAATATGAAATTTTTAGTTATTTATTTATTACCATGAATAGCTTCCTATTATCCTGGCTGATTAATGTAATCGATCTCAAATAGCTTCAATAGGAAAATTTATAAATTACAACACCCATGCCAGGGCAGAATTATAACCCTAATGCAAAAAAATGTATAAATTAGTTGGTTTAACTATACAATTTATTATTCCTTGTGTGAAATGATATATATTTTAAGAGCATTATTTTTTCAAATAAAATTTTATAATTTCTTTGGTAATTAAAAAAAAAATTAACTTAAATATAAAGGCACGTTGCGCTTTTCAAATGAAAAAAAAAAGAAATTGTAAAATTCAGCACATAATTTAATTAGTTAAACCGTGAAAGTAATCATATTTTTTTGTTTGCAAAGGGGGTATAGTACTGGCATTTGTACGAATTTCGCTTTATTTCTGCAAATTTGAGAAACCAATTACAGCTGTACAATTGTTAATATGTTTTCCCACTTCAAAAACAAAAAGCGTGAGAACCACTGTTCTAGGGGACTGCAAAGGTTATTGTGAATTTTGGGCTATTTGTGATTAATGCCACAGGTTTCTACGTCCCATGGAAGGATTTAATAATTGCGTGTCAAAAAAATGTTTTGCTAACAGTAGTTCATACAATGTATACAGTGTAATTGCAGTTAATTCCACAAGGGGTTGGACAAGAAAGGGTTTCCGAGAAATCTAAGGGATTGTCACACAAGAAATCTTTAAAGAAACACTGGTCTAGATTATCTCTCAAAAGTTCCCATTTTAAGGCATCATTCTTACCCCTTATTGGCATTGTTGCTAATTTCTTCTTGCAATTCATCACGTTCTGATTCTGCAGCCCGCCTTGCTCTTTCTGATGAGTTCAGATCCTCCTGAAGTTGTATTGTTTCAGCTTCCAGCGACTTCATCCGCTTTTCAGTCTCCTTTGCCTGAGCAGCAATTTCATCTCGGCTTACACGTGCTTCCTCAGCATCTCGCTGGTAATCTTTCAGTTGTGCCTGTAAACATAGGCATTAAAAATTCCGGTAAATCTATAAAATTGATGACTTGCTGTGTGAGATATCAGCTTACCTGCAACTTC
Source organism: Xestoiulus laeticollis (assembly GCA_034698905.1). Lineage (NCBI taxonomy): Eukaryota > Metazoa > Arthropoda > Diplopoda > Julida > Julidae > Xestoiulus > Xestoiulus laeticollis. The sequence goes on along the minus strand of JAQGCC010001569.1, from coordinate 18,209 downwards.
TTAAGCTGCTTTACTGCATCCTCTTTCATTTTATTTCCCATTTCTAACTGCTGTTCAAGATCTTTGTAATCGCCTTCAAGCTTCTTGCGAGCATTCACTGCTGCTGCTCTTTGCTTGCGTTCCTCCTCCAGTTCGATTTCAGAATCACGAAGCTTAATTAAAATGAAAAGACAAATAACCAGTTATTTAAAAAATCTTAAGGACAAAGCCATTAATGAACAAATAAAAATAAAACATAAAAAGAAGGAAGATATAGGAATAAATCTTAAAGAAAGCAAGTAGCCAACCAATGGTCTTAAAGTTTTGGTGGTCCACAGAGTAAACTGAATATATTTGCAATTTTTGTTTTAATTTATTATAATGGGGTCATTATATTCCGATTCTACTTACACTTGGCTCACACGAGCGGTGCGGTACCGCCTTTGATTCGGCGAGACGCTATTTCGAACTGGGTACTGTAGACGTATGCACGTTACCAATGCCGTGGTAACGAGCCAACAGCATCCCATTCATATATTAGAATCTCGATGAATAACAAGACGGCACCGCTCGTGTGTCCCGAGCGTATAGTACAAAAATGTAATTTCATATTTATAATGCTACCATTATAAAATGGTAATGGTCCTCGGGATTCAAAATTTGAGGCCTAATGATCCCTGAGATCTGAAAGTTTGACGACCGCTGTTTTGTTTGTCAGTATACAGATAGCATAACATGATATAATGTATGAATGCACACTGAAATGTAAATCAAGACATCGCGTTGCATGTTGTTTATCCTCAAATACTGAAATAAATACATAACTTTTGTTGATCAAACTGTTTATTTTTCAAACTGTTTTAACTGTTTTATATGGTCGGTTAGGTAAATTTGCCAAAGCACAGAAATACATCTAAGACAATTTATTTGAGAGTATAGTACACATTTAGGTCGGGGTAAGAGACGCTAATAAATACTAGAGACTATGGGTAGAAACAGCGTGAAGCATGGCCATAGCATGAGCAAAGGACTGGCCTAAAATGCAGTGTTTCGATTAGTTGGCCGCCATTTCCCGATGGTGGGAATTTCCGATTGCCAAATCGGAATGCTGCATTTCACGTCAATCCTATGCTAATTCCATTGCCATTGCTTCACGCAGTTTCTACCCTAAGGAAAACTCAATGATAATTATCATGTTTGAAATATTTTTCATACCTGTTTCACCAATGATTTGCGTTTTTCCTCAGCTTGCTCATCCTTACACTGAAGGTCACGTTCAAACTGTGCTTTCATGGCTTGCATATTCACTTCAAGTCTTAATTTGGCATCTTCCGTCAACTGTAATTCATCTTCCAACTCTTCTAACTGAGTTTTCTGTTCAGCAAGCTGATTTTCTAAGGCACGCTTGGCCTTTTCCAGTTCATGAACCTATGAATAAGCAAATGAAAATAAATAATGGCAAACTAATTTCAGGGTTTCCTGGCGCATTCTCATCTTTACGTTTTTATCTGTGGTCCCTTGAGAGTTGACCAAGTCATCCAGCTCGCTCTGTAACTGTTTCCTGGATCGTTCCAATTCCTCAATCTTCATCAACGCTTCATCAAGCTCCCTGGTAAGTGAGAGGACACGTGTTTCCTTTTCACGGGCCTCCCGTTCGGCACTGTCACGATCCAGGGACACTTTCTCACACACTGCTTTCTCCTCAGCGAGCAACTGGTCGAACCGTCGCTGTTTCTTTTCCAATTCAGACACCTTTGCCCTCTGGCTTTCCAACTCCACGTTTAAATCTTCAACCTTTTGTGTTAACATACCATGCGTGAAAAAAATGTAATAAAACATTTTGGACAAATATATAACTGGCATGTAAATATTCACCTCAGCTTGCAATTTTCTTTTTGATTTATCTAACTTATCATTTGTTGTCTGAAATTCTTCAATTTGTCGCTGAAGAACTTCGCTATCCTTCAGAAGTTTTTTCCTCTGTTCATCTAAGCCAACAGCCAACTCAGTATCTTCGTCTGCTTTTCGCTTTAATTCTGTCATCTGAAAAATAAATTTCGCAAATGTTTTTTATTCTATTTTTTGATAATCATACATAGGAATTTCAAATGCTAAAATCTATTATTAGTTATTTTTTTCTAGCTAAAATGTCACATATGTGATGGTTTTTCCTGGTTGCAGTGTATATTAGAGAAAGAAAGCTAGGCCAAATGCTGAGCGAGAGTAAATCAGTGGCGTAGCATGGGTTCTAAGGTATCATTTAGCACGAGAAGGGTGAACAAATTTTCATGACGATAAAAAGCAACAGTTGCCACTGTTACGAAAAATGAAATGTGATAATAATCGTCGTTTTTCAATATTCACGTGAGTTTTGAGGAATAATACAATAGGATCTTGTCACGGGGTGAAAGTGTTTTTATAAGGCTGTGACATTGTGGCCTTGTGGCCACAGAATTTTTAGAGGGTCTACTGGCTATATACATTACATGTAATTTAATTCTACTCAGTACCTTACAATCAGCAATCAAATGGCATGAGGTGATGTGATGTGATGGTGTAGGTTTTAGGACCCAAAGGAATGGCATGAGATGGGTGAATTACCCATTTTCAGGGCAATACTAGTATGCCAGTAAAGACTTGCACATCATTGATAAATGCCGAACATACTCACACACATACTAATAAAGATAATTTAATAAAAAAAATGTGCTACAAAATTAGACGTCTCCTTTACTTTAAGTTTATTTTGTTTATCGTTATCATCAGCAATAAACTTTTTAGCAAATATTTTAAAATTTCGTTTACCTTAACATAATTTTTAGTATGAACGTGAAAGGCTAAATTCAGTTAAAATTAACGATGATGATAACGATAAACAAAATAAACTCTAAAGTAAAGGAGACATTGAATTTTGTAGCACATTTATTTTTATTAAATTGCCTTCCTTAGTTCGTACGTGAGTATGTCCGGCACATTTGTCCATTGGTTATGCGACTATTATATAAAAGACCTATATCATTAAACCCTCAAAATAGCACACTGAATTAAATTTTCATATCATAAATTGAACTCCATCTTCATATGGTCAATCATTGTTATTTAATATTCAGTAGAGGCGAGTTTTGTTTTATAAAAACCAATCATTCGCCAGGTGAAAATAGTATATATTTTAGCATGAAATATGTATCTGGCCTGGAATTTTTTTTGTCTGCAGAATGCCCCCTTAAATATCAGATGCATATTTAATTTAAATATAAAAATATTTTCAAGTTATTAAAACTTACCTGAACGTTTAATTGGATTATTTGTTTCTCTAGAGTTTTCTTTGCTTCCTCCTCTTCTTCTAACTGTTCCTGAAAGCTATCCCTCTGGCTTTCAACTTGACGCAGCTTGGACTGAAGTGATAATTTCTGACGTGTTTCTTCTTGAAGGGATTCCTACAATTACAATAATGATCGCATTACTGATTATTATTGTAGCTTTCGTGTTATAAAATGATCCATGAAACGTTCCATCAAACCTGTGTTTCAACGAGTTGTGATTCCAAATTACTGGTGTTTTTCGTGGCATTGCTAGCACGTTGCTCTGCTTCTTCCAACTGTACAGTTACAGCGTCAAGTTCTGCCTAAAGAAAAATAAAAAAAGTCCCAAAAAATCATAAAATGTTGATATTATGTACAAGGTAAATGGAATTTTTAAGCTAGAACGTTTCTAGTTGTTTTACTACATGTTGAGCTTAAAAAACTGATTATAACCTAAGCATCACTTTCTAGTTTTTTTAGTATGAAGCCTTAAGCAAATTACAGCAATCAATAATTTTACCCTAAATATAACGCCAGAATAAAAATTTTCTTCTAAATGCAGTCCCCTAAACAGAATTTTTTCTTGACTGGTTAACTTTTACAATTTCGCTTTTATTAACTGTAGACCAAATAGTTTGTAGTATTTGTTTAATTTCTTTTGTATTATCATCACCTGAAAAAGAAGCCGAATAATTAAAGATTGGGCTGTACTATTGATAAGATCTTTAATATATATTGATAAGATTATAGTACTCTCAGCCACTTGATGATAGAATGACGTAACTGTTTGCAAGGAGGTATATTTCTCGTTGCAGACATTGACGTGTCTAGACGTGTCATTCATGAGGATCTAGACGGGACAATAGATTAAACTCATCCAAATGAGACGCCAACGAAAAATTCCCACTGACGTTGCATGCACCTTTGGATCGAAGTGTGCAACCATCTCAATTATCGGCGTTAAACTCAAAGGATAGCATTTTAACTTTTATTGGTTATAGTTTATCCGCTTAATTTCTTGATTATCTCATGATACCAAGAGTATCATATTGAAAAGTAGATCAAATTCAAGCAAAATATCACGTTTTAAGACTTACCTGTAATTTGGTAATTCTATCAACAAGTTCGCCTTTGTTGCGATCCACATCTGATAACTTTACAGCCATTTCTTGTGCCTGTTGCTCGAGCTGCTTACGTTTACGCTCGGATTCCTGTTTAGCAGCATTCAACGACTTTAGGTCATTAGCCATGTCTGCGTTTTCCGCCTCTAAAGTTGACTTGCTCTTCTCCAAGGCAGCTTTAGCCTACAAATACATCAAAACAAGTTTAAGAATAGTTATGTTTAAATGATTCACTATCAAGCACTTATAATGCACTAGTATTACAGCATTATACTGAATCCTAATTAACACAGCAAACTGAAATGTTTTGAATAATTCTTAATTATTTTGGTTTAAATTTGAAATATATATTGATTTTGTTTTATACTGACAAATATTAATTTTGGATTATTGATAAAACAAAGCAGCCTATTCATGTACAAGCAAAATATAGCAAAGAAAGACAACAGATTATAGATAATCAGAATACAAGATATATCTTGCAAATGATTATTCATCTCATTTCCCAATTAGATTACAAAATATTTTCAGTTGATTGACAAAAATATGCGTACTAAGCAAATGAAAACATTAAAGAGTTAGTTACATTAAAGTACAATATTTTTAACATAACATTCAAACGACATATATAGCAGTTATTCATCTTTTATCAAGAAGTTTGCATTTTATCCACTGGATAAAACAAGTTCAATAAAAAATAATAACCAAATAATTATGGTGTTTTTTTTTTTGGAAAACCATTACTTTAAACAAAATTACATGTAGGCTATACGTAATTAATGAACATAAATGAGAAACTCGCCCTCTTTGCAGAATCCAACTGTTCATTGAGCTGCTCGACAGCCTGACTATGTTTATGGCGTAGATCCGCAAGATGAACTTCATGATTAGCCACATCATCTTCCAGAGATTTTTTCAGAAGGGCCAATTCTTGTTCTCGTTTTGTTCGTAGGTCTTGCTGGGCGGCAGTTGTGTCCAATGAATCTAAGAGCTCATTCTTCAGTGCTTCTAATTCCTGCAATAATTATGCACGTTTTAGTTGGGTATCTTAATATAGTTGTGATTCCAAAACGATCAATTACTTTTTCTTACTTCATTAAGATCCCGCTTTTGCTTTTCAGCTTTGGCACGTGACACTCTTTCAGCTTCGAGGTCCTCATGTAGCTCTACTAACTGGCTTTCAATCTCCCTCAAAGCTTTCTGAGATTGAGCTTTGGCAATGCTTTCCTCATCACACCTAAAAATATTTATAATATTTTTATGCTTCAGCTAAAAACAATAAGCTCCTTGAACGAATTTATTTAACGGATAGCTGCCAATAAAAGAACAATTTTAGTTTTGCACATTAAAATTACTAAAAAAAGGTTCAATGACAGAAAGACGACATACAGATTTCTACAATTGTATATAAAACCTAAGAATCAAGCATTACCGAATAAGGGCTTGAGACATTTCTTCTTCCTTTTTAGCCAACTGTAACTGAAGCTCATCGACATGGGCTTTTTTCTCACTTAATTGCTCCCGGACGTCATTGAATTCGGTCTCCACCTTCCGCCTGACTCGCTCAAGTTCTTGACGAGTCTGCAACCGGTAAAAAATTCCAGAATTTACATTAGCAAGTCTCAAATTTACATTTTCGTGAATTATTGCCATGCGCAAACTTTTTACCATTGAGAACCAGCGGCTAATATAGTGTCCACCCAAAAACTTTTATTTATAGGCCGATTTGGATAAAAATTGGTAAAGATCACCCTTAGATTATTATAAGAATGATAGCATCATAAAAAATATTTGAATAAATGTAAATTATTCAATCTGGCACTTTGCCCCCTGCCACATGGCATACTACATGCTGACTGCAGGGTATTGAATTTAATTGAATTGAACCTATTCACTGTTTTGACTAGAAAAGCATTCGTAAAGAAAAGTAATTAAGCGTCATGGTGCAGGTAAATTTGCTGAAAATTATATTTGCAACAAAAATTATTCCTACATGGGGAAAGTTTTCAACTATTATTTATTAATTTAGAGGGTTGCATACCAGAATAAGCTTTTCTTTCTAAATTGCTTTTTTATTTAATTTTGGAAACGGTTAGGAACAAATGGAATGTACGAGAACCTAGCATAAATATTCTGTGATTTGTTTATGTATATGTATATATTATTTAATGGAATATGTCTGTTAAGTTTAGCAAAGCCTCTACAAAATTAAACTTTATAGACATATTTCCATGAAATGAAATTTACATAATACATAAACAAAAACTTTAAATAAATAATATAATATTAAAGCTAGGTCCTCGTACATTTCATTTGTTCCTAACAGTTTCCAAAATTAAATTTAAAAAATAATTTAGAAAAAAAGGCTGATTCTGGTAATGAAAACCTCTTTAAAAATATCTGACATTTTCATGAAAAAAAAAAGATTCTCTGGCCCTAGATAAATAAGCCGAGTATTTTTTGACATTTATTGTTTTAACAAAAACAGGACTATTTGTTAACTTTCCCCATAAAAAATGGTGGTGTTGTAGGGGAAATTTAAAACTTTTAATAAAAAAAATAGTGAAACCGTTTATGTAAAACTGGAAAAAGTATAAAGTTGGCCATGCAATTCAAAATTTATACAAATATCAGCAGTCAAATATATAAATTGAATTATTGAAGTAAAAAATATGATCATGTTTTGCTTTTTAAAAAAATAATATTTCGTTAGGAAAATAAAAAATAAAAATTGTACAAAAATTCCAGATAAAAATATAACATAACTAAGATTGTACATCATTTTGTCATTACATTGCATTTCATACAAATGCATATAGTAAATTGGAAAGGTGGTGAAAATCTCAGAAAATCTTTATTTTTAAAAGTCACCGAATTTATTAGTCATTCTTTAGCAAAACAATCATATTTTTTATTAAACGTAAGTCAACTGAGATAATTCAATCAACACCCTTTCCTATGGGTAAAGTTTTCAAATAGACGTGTTTCTGTTAAAACAAAAATTTTAGAAAAAAATAAATTTTAAACAATTCTGATTATTTATCTAGGGACCAGAATTTTTTTTGTGTGAAAATGTCAGAGATTTTTTAAAATAAATACCCGAAGAATTTTTTTCTATTGTTTTCTGGGGTTATTATGTGAGAAAAACCCGGGGTCAACCAAAACGCCTGAGACATACCCGGGGTCGACCAAAAGCCCTGGGACATAACCCGGGCAATCAAAATTCCTGAATTTTAACATTATATAAAATATATTAAGAATTTTAAGATTATGCTTAACCTCTGTTGATGCAACCGACCCTTAATGGCAGTTAAACAGAAGATATTTATACATTCAATGTACCCAAGAGTAGGCTACATAGGCCTCCAATACACTTTTCATTCAAATAACTAAAGAGTAAAAATGAACCTGTTGTTCTTTGATCAGACGCTCCTCAATATCAGCTATAGTGGCTTCATGTTTTGCTTTGAGTTTTGCAAGATGCTTTGACTTTTCTTCTTCCTCAACTAATGTCTGCTGCAAGTCACTGCAGCGCTCATCTAAGGACTTGCGTTCCTTGACCAACTGAAATAAGCAAAAAAAATTATAGAAACCTGAAAAATAATAGGATTTAGAAATAAACCAAACCTCACCTTTTGATTGGTATCTTCTAGTACAGCTAAGTCTTCTTCAAGCTTCTTCTGTTTGCCATCAGCTTGTACCTTCTCCAGCTGAAGCTTCTGACGTGCAGCTTCTTCCTCTTCCAGTCTTTAAAAGACAATAACGATGTAGCAATCGAGAAATTGTCAATTCAAGGGATAGTAATAGACTGGATATATTATTTGCATTGTTATGATCAACATCAAAACAGGGTTCATACATGTTTTCAGTGCTAGTCCAAAATGTAAGGACTTTTTATGGGTACTGTAAACAATTAAGGGCAAGCTTGGATGGTGGAGGGGGAATATGAGAAGTGTCATGTAGGAATGAGCATAAATATTATATGAGATGGCCCATATTCTATCACACAATCAGCACAAACACACATAACCCATCGTAATAAATGAATTATCCAATTTTTAAAATGAACTTGCATCGGACTATCATTATTCGTCTCTCAGGGGACGAATATTTGTTATGGCGATGAAAAACACTCAACATACATAATTGTCAAGCGGATAGTAAAACTTAATGCATGGACTTCACCTTTATTTTGAGGGAAATATTTGATATTCGTCGAATGTGGATAGTGTGGTGCCGCCTTTATCAAGACATTTAATGAGTTAAAGTTTTGTGCGTTACAGTATGTGTCATCCAATAAACAAACGTCGCGGTCTGTAGTGTCTGGTGTTGTGTTTGTGCGAAACAACCCTCAGAGCTTCACAATGCTCGGACGAAACACAGGACCTTTGAACCAATTCAAAAGGGACGTTTTTTATCTCTCCCCATACAGCCCTGGTCTTGGCCCCAAGCGATTACCATCTGTTCACTCAAATGAAGAGCAAGGGATTTGAAAATTGGTGAAACGCTATGACGAGTGCTTGAACTTAAATGGCGACTATGTTGAAATTTTAATTTTCTTTAACTCCAATACATAGCCATAACTTTCTTTAAAAATTTTTTTCTTTAATAAAAGCAACGTTTCGGACACAAAGTCCTTCTTCACGCTTCCTTCATTACCCACACTACAATCAAAAACTTCATAATCAACACCAAAATATAAATGAACAAAAGTGCACATTTTCAAAGCACAATTCAAAATTTGTTTTTTTCTATGATATTCCAAAAATAGATAATAATTCAATTTACCTTATAATTGGAGGTATCTTGTTAAAAAATATAAAATCCAAGTCATGGATACATTTTCTTTTTCTTTTAAACTTATTAATTCTTAATTCATTGAAAATCAAGAGCTTCATATTAACCGATCAATTCTTCACTGCAATAAATTTTGGATTCACAATTGAGTTATTCACAACTGAATGAAATCAGAAAATGGTATATATATATAAACAATTGTCATTTACGTGTTTGGCCATAGCATGCAAATTCACCTCCAAACGTTTTATGCAACTTTTATGTTGAATCATTCTAGTGTGTATTTTGATTTTTGATTGACCGATATACACTCCAGAACAAGAGTTGCATTCTGTAAGGTAAACTATACCACTTTTTTTCTTTATTAGGATTAGGATGTTTTTTGCTTGGGAGCATTGCGAAAACTTTTTTGCAACTAGGAGCCAAATTTATACCTATATTTTTAGTGACACTCATTAATTTATTAAATACTATTTTGTGGTATGGGTTGCTTATCCATTTTTTATCTATTGTATTAATATCTATTGTTGGAATTTTATTATTAGGGTTTTTAATTTTATTTAATATATTATAACAAAATTGTGTAGGGTAATTATTTTCATTTAATATTTTTATAATATTTTTGACTTCATGTGTTTTTTCTGTATCTTGAGATGTTAATTGCAGTACTTGCCTTATCAATGCTTCCATGATCAATCAATGCTCCCGTGATGAGTTATAATCCAAATACCGTTTACAATTACTTGGTTTTAAGTAAAGGTTGGTTTTGATTTTCTTGTTAATTTTTCTTGTAATCAATACCTTAAGAAATGGTATTGCATTGTTTTTTTCCGTTTCTATAGTAAATTTTATTCTCGGATGGTATGTTACTAGTTGTGTATGCAATGTGTTAATTTTTTGTATTTTGATTACTGTGAAAATGTCATCTACATATCTTCTATAATAGTTTGTTAAGTAGCTAATATTCATAATTATGGAATTTTCTAAATCTTCCATAACTAAGTTAGCCATTACTGCCGAAATCGGGGAGCCCATTGACATTCCAAATGTTTGGCGATAAATGTTATTATTAAAAGTGAAAAAAGTTGGGACGAAAATAAAATCAACACTTTAAAAAAAAAAGTGAAAAACTATGGATAGAGAGATATACATTCAAAAAATGGAAGACCTTTTAAAGGACCAATCCATTTATCTAAAAATAATTACCAAAAAAACCCACTACCAAATAATAAAGAAGCGCTAAATAAATTAATCACCAAAAGCATAATTTTAGGCCATTAAGAAAATCCTAAATTTCAAATTTTTCTAATTCAGGTAGTAGGGAAATTGTGCCATATTTGTTTAATGCATTTTTTCTACCTTTACGATGGGTATATTAGTATATAGTGATACTACATTAAACGATACCAAAATGTAATTGTTCGGAATAGTAAGTTGCAAAACTTCACTGGCAAACATAGTTCCATTTTTCACATTTGAAAATTAAAGACCCAAGAATTTAACAATAATTCTAGCATAAAATTTGGATAAGTTATATGTAGGAGCTCCTATAAATGATACCACTGGTCTCATTGTGAGGATGTCTTTATGAGTTTTTGGCATTCCTTAAAGTCTAGGGATGATACCTAGTTTATTATTAAGGCGTGTTAAGGTTTTTTTATCTAATAAATTTCTATTTTGCCAATTGGTGATTAATTTATTTAGCGATGCTTTATTATTTGGTAGCGGGTTTTTTGGTAATTATTTTTAGATAAATGGATTGGTCCTTTAAAAGATCTTCCATTTTTTGAATGTATATCTCTCTATTCATAGTTTTTCTATTTTTTTTTCAAAGTGTTGATTTTATTTTCGTCCCAACCTATGTGTAATTTTAAATTAAAGGTATTTTTGTTATATTTGTTTTTTAGGTTAACAAAGGTAATATTCGCTATTTCTCTGAGTTTCTCTAGTGTCATGAGTAGGGCAAATTTTGAGCCTAAAGCTAAAAATTAGGCTCAAAATTTGCCTTCGCTGATACACCTAAACCATTGGAAACATTTGCGGCTATTAAAAATTCAATTTTTAACCTTACTCACGACAATAGAGAAACTATCAGAGAAATAGTGAATATTACCTTTGTGAACATAAAAAACAAATATAACAAAAATAGCTTTAATTTAAAATTACACATAGGTTTGGATGAAAATAAAATCAACACTTTTATGAAAAAAAATATAAAAACAATAGTTTGTTTAAAAGCTGATAAAGCTAATAAAATTGTCACAATGGATAGAGAGATATACATTCAACAAATGGAAGATCTTTTAAAGAACCAATTTACCTATCTAAAAATAATTACCAAAAAAAACCAATTACCATATAATAAAGCAGCGCTAAATAAATTATTCCCAAATTGGCAAAATAGAAATTTATTAGATAAAAAAACCTTAACACACCAAACTAGATATCATCCCTAGACTTTATGGAATGCCAAAAACTCATAAAGACATCCTCCCAATGAGACCAGTGGTATCATTTATAGAAGCTCCTACATATAACTTATCCAAATTTTATGGTAGAATTATTTGTGGGTCTTTCATTTTCAAATGTGAAAAATGGAACTATGTTTGCCATTGAGGTTTTGCAACTTACTATTTCGAACGATTACATTTTGGTATCGTTTGATGTAGTATCACTATATCCATATAATATACCCTTCGAAAAGGTAGAAAAATGCATTAAACAAATATGGCAAACAATTTCTCTACTACCTGAATTAGAAAAATTTGTAATTGAGGATTTTCTTAATGTCCTAAAATTATGCTTAGATAGCACTTTTTTCACTTTTAATAATAACATTTATCGCCAAACATTTGGAATGTGAATGGGCTCCCCGATTTCGGCAGTAGTGGCCAACTTAGTTATGGAAGATTTAGACAATTCCATAATTATGAATATTAGCTAGTTAACAAACTATTATAGAAGATATGTAGATGGCATTTTCACAGTAATCAAAAGACAAAAAATTAACATATTGCATACACAACTAGAAACATACCATCCGAGAATAAAATTTACTATAGAAATGGGAAAAAAAACAATACCGTTTATTAACGTATTGATTACAAGAAAAATTAACAATAAATTCAAAACCAACCTTTACTTCAAACAAAGTAACTGTAAACGGTATTTGGATTATAGCTCGTCACATCCACTTAGCAGGGTTCCCCCACGAAATAAATTTTCAACTTTCCTGACTTTTCCAGATTTGAAAATAATTTCCCTGACCAAAAAATAGGGAAGAACACCAAATGGTGTGCAGATGCGAGAGTAGATAGTGTTGTATGTGCCCTTTGAAGGACAGCCCTACTTGACATATGATTGTTATTTTTGGAAACACTTATCACTTGCTAATTGTTTTAGCAACATATGCAGTTTGTCACATTTTTGGTAGCAGCAAGTGATGAGGGATGCCACAGAAGGACTTGTGTTTCAGAGAACCATGCTGAATTTCCCTGACTTTATCCAAATAATATTTATTTCCCTGACTTTTCCCAGCCTTTCTAATTTTCCTGATTATTCCAGGTTTTCCAGGTCTGGGGAAACCCTGCTTTGTATCAAAAAGAATGTCGTGGAAGCATTGATAAGGCAAGTACTGCAATTAACATCTCAAGATACAGAAATACACATGAAGTCAAAAATATTATAAAAGTATTAAATGAAAATAATTACCCTACACAATTTTGTTACAATGTATTAAATAAAATTAAAAACCCTAATAATAAAATTCCAACAATAGATATTCATACAAAAGATAAAAAATGGATAAGCAACCCATACCACAAAATAGTATTTGATAAATTAATGATAAATTAAAAAATATAGGTATAAATTTTCGGCTAATAGTTGCAAAAAAAAAAAGTTTTTTCAACACTTCCAAGCAAAAAAAGATCCTATTCCATATAAAGAAAAAAGTGGTATAGTTTACCTTACAGAATGCAACTCTTGTTCTAAAGTGTATATTGGTCAAACAAAAAACAAAATACACACTAGAATGATTGAACATAAAAGTTGCATAAAACGTTTGGAGATAGATTCGAATGCTATGGCCAAACACGTAAATGACAATCCTAGCCACATATTTAATTTAGAAAACCCAAAAATATTAAACATTGATAAAGATAGTAAAGGCTTATCATTAAAAGAAAATTTTACCATTCTCATAATAACAAAAATACCACAAATTTGGCAAAAGATATAGGTACAAGACCTGAAGCGTATATTCTTTCCTTTATGCGTTTAGGGATGAAACATCCAAATTAAAATAAAAGAAATTCCAAATTGAATAGGTAATATTCTACATATTAATGTATGATGTAATATTATAGAGGTTAAGGTTATTGGACTTTGTAAGATACCCATAATTCCTTGTGAACTCATTAATTGCTTATATATTCCATTTTCTGATTTCATTCAGTTGTGAATAACTCAAATGTGAATCCTAAATTTATTGCAGTGAAGAATTGATCAATTAATATGAAGCTCTTGATTTTCAATGAATCAAGAATTAATAAGTTTAAAAGAAAAAGAAAATGCATCAAATGACATGACTTGGATTTTATATTTTTTAACAAGATACCTTCAATTATAAGGTAAATTTAATTATTATCTATTTAACTTTTGGAATATCATAGGATAAAACAAATGTTGAATTGTGCTTTGAAAATGTACACATTTTTTCATTATTTTGGTGTTGATTATGAAGTTTTTGATTGTAGTGTGGGTAATGAAGGATGCCTGAAGAAGGACATGAAGGGTACTTAGACAAGTGAGCAAGTAAAGTCTTTAGAGTTTTATGAGGTTTGAGCAATGACCTCGTGCATGCACAGTAGTAAATTTAGGTCATGCTCCAATGCCAATCTGAGTTAAGTTGCATTTTCCCCCCTTGCATGCTTATAAATCAATCCTATGCACACATTTTCCTTTGGCAAGTGAAAAAATCCTGAGCATGACCAATGCACCAATCAGGATTCAGAAAAATGTCACATGGTCTAGATGCAATTCGAAAAATAAAAATTTTTGAGGAACCGTTTCATTCCTCTTATTGAGTACCCTTATTGAATCAGCCAAGTTGAAGATGGAAATTATTAAATACTGGGTTAAAAAATAGTGAAAACCTGTTGTACATAATAAAAAATGTGTATATGCGGACTTTGTGTTTTTAACCAAACTGAGGTTACTTTCCAAAATGCCTTATTAAAGAGAACCACCAAACTTAGCTGAGAATGTAAAGATGCTGATTTTGATGTGTATATTAATATTGACTGCTGATAACAACACTTACTGTTCTTCTAAGTCTTGAAGGGTAATCTGGAGTTTCTTTTTGTCAGCATTCAAAGATGTATTACGTTCCTCTTCCTCTTCTATTCTTGATTCCAAATCATGAAGAATGTCTTCCAACTCTTGCTTTCGAGCAGCCACCCTTGCCCTCATCTACAACAAATCAGAGCAATAAGCTGCGTTTCAATATCAATTTGGAATATAGGCCTACACATATACATCATCATGAGTTTAAAAAGTGAAATAAATGAGTTACCATTTCACGTATTAACGCTATATGTTATCAAAAAAGTATTGCTTTAAACAATTTAAGATTTTTGGCCCTTAGCAACATTAAATTATGTTATTTCAATTTACAAAAAGTTTTTAAATTAGGGCAGGTTTTGAAAAATATAATAATCAAACTGTACTTTAATTTAACTAAACTCGCCTCTTATGGTGGCAGTAAACATACAATGAGGTTCAAACTTTAAACTTAGGTTAACCCAGCTATTTGGTTTACCAAAAATAGTTTACCTTATAAATAACAGTAATTATTGTATTTACTTGACTCTTTGGTTCCACCTAAGAACCAAACCCTGACTCATCAAATTTGGTGATTTAGGGTCAACAAAACTATTTTACATCTCATAAAATGGCTGCCTGATGATGAATTGAATGTTTTTTATATCAGTCAAGATATTTTATGACATGTCCTATTCTGGTACATATATTCTATTCTGTGACTTGTCGTCCCATTCGGTAACTTTCTCTTAATTTACGAAGGATTTAAATGCCATTTGACCCTTTTAAATGATTTAAATGCCTTTTGAACATTTTTGGCCCCTTCAAGAATCTAAGTAATCTTTTTACACATGTTGATCCTTTGACTAAATTTGGCCCTTGTCATTTGCTATTGGTCTAATCACCGGCCCTTTCAGGCTTTGTGTCTTTTTTTATATTTGCCATTACCTTAATAGGACCTAAGGTCACCAATATCAGGGTGTCTACTGAACTGAAATTTAAAATTTCCAGTATATTTCCAGGATATTCCAGGACAGTTTTTATATTTTTCCAGTATGTGAAACACAATTTTAGATACTTTAGATCAGAGAACAGTTTTATTTATTTTATAATTTTTTTCCAATCTCTCCTTCTCCTCATCCAAAACAGCAACCTTTTCATTCAACTGTTGTTGTCTTGAACGTTTTTTTGCTTTTAGTGCTTTGATTTGATGCGCGATCTGCTTTCTTTCATAAACTTCCTCGGCCAAGCTTCTTTGATTCTTTTTTAAAGCTTCGATTATCTTAACAGATGCATTTCTCACTCCTTGAATCATACTTTTGGTGATAATAATATTCTTGATACCATTATTGTCCACTATAGCATCAAACACTAACCTTTGCTCGATCAGAAACTCTTTATTGATTGAAAATCCTCTTTTGATTGCAGCATTTCCATGAAACATTATCAATTTTCCTGGAAAAGTTCAGCATTGCTCGATTAGCAGGATTATGCTTCTTAATAATTCCAAACAGAATGTGGTCGAGTCTGTTTTTGTTCTTGTCATAATTTGCAATATCAGTATGGACTGCTTGAATTCCACAAAGGTTCAAATAATCCCTTTTCACAGAGTCTGCAACTCCTGGAGCAATTCTATTTGTTTCCACAAACACTTCTAGGGCAACATTGATGCATTTTTCTCGTGGTATTGCATTCATCATAACATCTGGAGAGAGACAAGTTGCTCCTAACACAAATTTGTTGGATAAGGGACATTCCTGGTTCAGCTTGGTAAATAAGTTCTAAAAATGTACAGCAATCTTTTCAAAACTGTAATACAGTAAGTTCTTTCAATTTCTTGCACCCATTTGTGGCTGCAAATCCAATGTCAATGGCTTGGATTGACTTCAGATTCTTCTAATCAGTCACATCAATTGCCATGCATTTTGCTGCTGTGGATAGCGTAATCATAACGTCAGAATTGGCTTAAGTTGTAAGGCTACTGATTGTAGGAAGCCTAACTTGGCTTCAAGAAGACTGTCTTTGCATGCAGCCTTCACCTTATGGAAATTTTATGATGCTGGAGGGTTATTTTATTTTGCAGCTAAATACATCCTCAGGAAAGGCAACATTGTGACTGCCCATTCAATCACACTTGTATTTTTAACCCACCTTATTGAACAACATTTCAATGGAAATAATGCTGATTTAGAGATGTTGATGCAGTCCGATCTTATGGAGGGAAAGTCTTTGAACAAAAAAATATAATGAACGTAGAAAATCATTTAATTTCCATAAGGACTTGTCATGGGCTGACTTGTAAGCTCCATGGACAATGGGCAAAGAGCAGGTGCCAATGTCAAAAAGTAGAGGGTCATTATCTGAATCATTTTTTAGGTAATCTTTTACTTCTCGCAGAAACTTAAGATTCACATTGGGCCCATCCATGAAAATTTGCAGCAGCTTTTTCAGGTGTAATCCTTGCAATGTCAAACATGAAATTAAGGCATTGAGAAGATCCTAAGATTTGCTGTGTCCAAGAAAGGTGGAGGTCAGATATCTTGTTGTTACTTCATCCTTTTCCTTGGACCAGAATCTAACTGTTATGTCCATTTGTCCTTTATGAACCACTTTATTCAAACTTTCATCAAATGAGATGGTGAAGAAATCACATTTCTTGGCCCTAGTCCATAGGTGATATAGTAAGCAATCTTGTCTTTTTGCATTTGAAATCTCTTTGCAATCTCTCTATCTGGAAACATTAGTGGGAAAAGATCAGATGTTGAGAGCACAGATGATTTCTGTCTCAGTAACTGCATCTTTAAGAAAGAACTTTTAAATCATTGAAGTTGTGGATCCAGTAGAAGCAATTTGGTTGTTGGATGCCCCCAATGTAGTACAAGGCTCAGAGCCACAGTCATTCACAGGAATTGGCAATGCTGAAGCAGTAGAACTCGGGAATAAGGCGTGAGTTGATGTAGCAGCTCAAACTAGTCCTTCATGCTTCTTTCCAGATGTGTGTGAGTTAATGGCAGATACTCCCATGTTGCTAATGTCAAAAACTTTATGACAAATTACAGGATGCCTTAGTTCTATCATGCTCCACTCTACAAAGCCACGTCCACTTCTTATTTTAAAATCAAGCCAAGAATCTTAAAAACTACAATTACCACAAGGCATTTTCTAGTAAAGATAAATATAAAAAATCCTGGTTAAATTTCAAAGTTGGTATTTTTGATACCAAATATCCATTTAATTGCTGGACAAAAAATGAGAATTATAGCCCTAAGAACACAATGCTGAACAATAGTGGAAAAACTATTTTACATATAGGAATAGAAATGTATTCACCTTTGGTGAACAGACGTTTCCTGACTAAATAAAATAATATAATTGATCGAAGAAACTCGTCCATTTCAATAAGAAGATGAATTGGAAACGTTTGTCTCCAGCTTGTTCCTACACAAAGGTTCATTATCAGCTAACTAATCAGCATGCATGTGTCATCTTGCAATTGGGTTGCAATTCAAACGTTTACCAGTTGTGCTGCCACTGCTTCCTGTTTTCCCGAAAGCTTCCCGAAAAGCTACGGCGCTTACGCTTAGTGCGCTCACTTTCCTGTACAATATAGTCACAGTATAAGAGGTGAACCAGTATGTGCACACTCTGATTTTTAGAGTTCCCAACCCCCCCCAAGACACGCCCAGCT
>JAQGCC010001568.1:0-22821 GCA_034698905.1 Xestoiulus laeticollis | reverse complement strand
ATCCATATCCATGTAATCAAACAAACACCATGCGCTCCCTTCTAACCAAGTTAAATAAAAGGTTTTAATAATAAAAAAGAAGAGATGTGTTGTAAAATGCATGGGATGTTCTTAGATCGAATGATGGATAATAATTACTAAAAATAATCTTTTAGCACTTTATATTGAAATTATACTGTGTCTAAAAAAAACTAATAGGTTTATCCTTTTAAAATAAACTGTATAATAGGTAAGCTTATAGGTGTAAAAATATGCGGCTCAGAAGGAAATAAAATATACTCAAATAGAAAGTATACAATAGAAGATGATACTAATTTACTTTGACCTGAAAAACACATTTCCATTTCTGTGGGTGTAAAATAGAAAATGTTTTCTAATAGATTTCGTGCAGAAGAATTACCTCTAAAAGCTGAAAATAAGAGCTGTCACCCTATAAGATGATAGTAAAGCAAGAATTTCATTTTTTCAATCATAATTTTTTTTTTAAATCAGAGATGCAAGGATGATCAGTACAATTCAAGACCTGAGCAGCGTTTGGTATTCTCAGGTCTTTAACAGTTGTTTATTATAAAATGACAACTATTTATCATAACAATGTACAATAATTAGTAAAAAGAACGCAATAATTAGAAAAAATTGTATAATAATGTTATACCATTTTACGATACTTAGTAACAAATTTTACTATAATTGCTAACAAATTTTGCAATAATTAGTAGCCTAATCAATTTTGAAAGTAATTAGTAAAAAACGTTCAATAATTAGTATAGCCTAGACACTTTTGATAATAATTATTAAAAAATGTACAATAATTATTTAAACCATATTACAATAATTAGTACAGAAATTTGATAATAACTAGTACAAAATTAGACAAACATTAGTACATATATTTAGAAAATTAGGACAATATTTTACATGTATAGTAACACGTTTTATGCCTTCGTAATTCATGTATACATGTTGCACTAGTAAAATCATGTAAAATACCTAAAGAGCGACCCAATTTTCTACAAAATGTGCTAATGTTTGTTTGAATTTTTGTACTAATTATTGTTTGATGTCTTCCTCACTATACCTGTTACTATTGTAAAATCATGTAAAATAATGTCCTAATTTTCTAAAAATATAAGCTAATGTTTCATATAAGCTAATTAGTGTACTAATTCTTGTTTGATGTCTTCCTGACGATATACCTGTTACCATATAAAAATCATGTAAAATAATGTCCTAATTTTTTTAATGCGTACTAATTATTGTCAGAACCGTTATGTCATTTTATAATAAACAGAGTTCCTGATGAAGACCTAAGAATGAAGAAACGTTTATCATTCTTGCATCTCGCTGATCATGCATTTAAAAAAAATAAAAATCAGAGGATATTTTAAGACAGAGACAAATATACGACCTGCATACACTGTATAAAATTGCATTTTACTATATCTTTGCGCTAATGTTTTCTTGTTACTTCCGCAATAATTAATTAATCCATAACAAACAAGCATGCATTTTTTGGCATTCTTCTTAATAGCAATTGCAGTTTCTACTCATCATTTATTACTGTTATTGAAAAGTATGTCAATATTTAAATAACATTTTAAAGAAAGCCAATGCCAATTCATAATTTTAAACTTTAAGATTACCAGAGCAAGCAACTTCAAAGCAAGTTTTGTCAAAGTTGATTATGCTACGTGTTTGTATGCAATTTTTATCTTTTTTAAGTCTTTATTGAACTATATTTATCGATTCAAAGAAAAGTTGTGAATAAACATAGCATTTATACATAATGAGAAATGTGAAAAATAATTGGAGACATATATCTAATAAAATGTTATTATTTAGTAGCAGATTCTAATAACCAACTCCTCTTATCGGCACCATGTGATGCTCAGTTTAAGGAAATGCATTTAAATATCAATCTAAATGACTTTACCCTCCCACAAATGCTTTACTGGAAAATTTCAGATAGATTTTCTAAAGGGTAGACCATCCTTTTCAAAAAACCAGATCTGGAAAAATCTCCTTAGTCACTGCATATTGCAATTGTGCTATGTTCTTATATGGTACATGCATTTTTAAGAATGTTCAACCCATACGCTAAAATTTGCATCATGTAAAACAACAAATTCCACAAAAGAATCATATGAAAAGGGTATTCTTTAGAAGCATGAATAAATTTAATTAAAACTAGCAAATTTTTACTTAGTTTTGATTATATTCATTTTTTCACATAGTTTTTATAGGATATTTTCAGAAACTTGTATGTCACTCCTCAAACACACAAACACTCAAAAATTAAAATTAAAAACCATGTTTAAATAGACTAAATAAAATGCAACGGTATTTGTAGCAATTAACATAATTGTACTGCAATGACAAGACAAATGTAGACATCAAACGCCTATAGTATTTCGAAAAACAATGTAATATTAATTTTTTATATTATTGTACATTTTAACAACTAAAAATGTATTAATTTACTCATTAGTGTAGTCATTTCTCAAAGGATTTTATAAACTTCTGAACCAAGCATAAAACTTTTTTTTTAAAATAGTATGATGGCTAGTTATATAATTGGAAACGTACATGTACATGTATTTGAAACAAAATAAATACCGGCAGTTTTTTTGACAAGAAATCAATTTCAAAATACGTGTATGTATTTTCAATTCCATTAAATATGTCAAAATGAGTTTGTAATTTGGAAATTACAGAGCGGTAATTGTGAGAAATGTTTGAAATAGTTTAGGAATATTGGGAATGAAGTTTTTCAAGATTAATTGAATGATGGAACTATCTAAACCATCTGTCAAGTAATAAATACCAAATAAACGATACATGAGAAACACCTTTATTTAAAAGATGGTATGTATATAGCACTGCACAAAACGTATAATCAAATATAGTTTGTATATATTTATATTCAGATACATGGTAGTTATGAATTCAATTTTCTCTTCATAAAAAAGAAATGATTTGACGTGCTAAAACAATGGCAGGCAGATTCATCGCTATAATTTAGTAAACTAAAGTTAAGGAAAAGTTGTATTAAAATAAATGAATGTAGGTTAAATGTTATACAAGGAACTCATGAGGAAGAAATTATATGGTCATTCCAAGTGCGAGCTATGTCAAATCGGTGTAAAATACTCGTTTTTCCCCCCACACTATGTAATTCGATGCAGAACAAATTTAGAAATATATTAAACATGCAAAGGTGAGTTTAGTAACAAAATACATAATAAATTATCTAAGCATGTAGCATGAACTTTATTTTGACAGTGAACACATGTAGATTTTTGTAAAATGTTGTAAATATTGGAATAAGTCAAGAATTTCAACAAGTATTTTCTAGTAGCCTACATTAATGACAATGTATCGGTAAGTCATTACTTACTATACTTTTTAATATTTCTTAAATAGTTCTTTAAGTTTAAGTTTATTAAACTTTATAAGTCTGTTGTCCGATTAACAGTGTGAAGCTGCAAAAATTCCATTTAGAAGGCCATCCCTGATTTTATGTGAAACATCACACGTAAATTTAAAAATGAGGACCAAATGCAAAGAAGAAAAAAGAAGTGTTGTTCAAAAATGATAGTATGAAATAAATTTGGTTTATTCCTAAATGACAATATCAAGAATATCCATTGCAAAGTCATAGAACTTCCGAAAATGTGGCTTCACCAGTGGTCTGGTTACCAAATTTAATGCTCCATAAATTTTAAAAAATCAAACTAAGACATAGGCTTTAAAGTGCTTCAAGTGTTAGCTTAAGACTTGCTTCATAAAAATTCTTAGTCTTCAGATTAAATACTACAATATCAAAAATATTTTATTCTATTGGATTCTAAGTCTAAAGCAATAATCCCATAATAATATATTAATAGTGTAAAAAATTGTCTAAAACACGTAAACTACATAACCTTTCTTTACAATAGTTTCATTAAAAAAAAATCTGAAAGACAACACACAAATTCTGTAACTGTCTGCCTCTCACAAATATATCACAGCAGTAAAAAAGTGGTCATACATATGGTAGACCTGAATTAGAAATTTTTGTATTAAGCACGTATTCCTGAGAGTAATTACCATCCATTGTGCAATTCCAGTTGTATAGCTAGGTGCATGTAAGAAATAATACGTTTTAGCAATGTTTACATGCAGATTCTTGTTTTACATCCGTTTTCCATCCTTATAGAAGCATTCAGACTGTAAACTATTGTTAACTTCTGCAAACTTTCAATTAAAATATTACTTTTTTTTTAATTCGATGACCTGCAAAGCTATTTAAGATGACCTATATAAAGTGCTATAAAATAAAAACGCAAGTGATTTGACTTCATTTCGCATCTATAAAGCTTGCCTTTTCATGAAAATTCTTATATAATCACTCCATATATATATAAAAAATGTAATGCATAATTGTTTTGGCGCACACACAACATTAAAAACTGCTCAATTAAATATTAATTGAAGCTATGAAAGAAAATATATAATTTGAATTCTCGAGTAAAAAACAAATATAGTTTCTGTACCTAATCAAGAAAATGATGAAAGAAGCGCGTTTTTATAACATTAGTAAATGTAATCTATGCCAATTACTATTGATACTAACGAATAAAAACAGCTCAATTATTAGGCTTGGAAAATACTAAAATGAAAGAGCTATCAAAGGTCATTAGCTTAGAAAAACGTGTAATCAGGTTATCGAAAGTCCTTGCAAACCACACAGGGTTTTTCTATACAATGCAATGTACAAAGCTTCTTACAATTATCAAACAACAATTATTTCACCTTCCTTGTACATGTAAATATATTATAAGCAACCAGAAAATATACTGATAAAGAGGTTGATGAGTTACTGAAATATGAACGAGATTTAAAAAGCATAACCCATGCAGTCCTATAGATGCAGCATACCAAGTTATATATAGATTAAATTTGTGCTATTAAATTTCCAATTCGATAGGGAATTCAATGCGTCGAATTTAAAATAGGCGGACATCGTGTAAAATAATTTTATAAATGCCTCAGTGTGAGTTTTAATGTAAAATGCAAACTCATCTTAAGCTATATGATTTTTTTCATAGCTTCCTCTTTTCAATAAGGATTTTTCTATAATGGTTCACACATACCACATCTAGTACGCGCACGCCCAACATTTTCAAATGTTAAGAAACAGGTTTGAAATTGGTGAAACTAAAGTTTTGTTATGCTCAATAATTTGCACTCATTGTCCTGTTAAAACACGTGAATATCGACGACCTAGTACTTCATTAAATATTAGAAAATAAAAAGTAGTACCTATAGTCAAAATTAGCATCTTTTAGCACTCCATAAATTATAACCTTAATATAATCGCATATGCATGACGTTTTGCAATGAAACGAAAACGAACAAATGTAAATACACTACTTTCACACACGTAAATTTTTTCTATGTAACATATTTAGTTTATTTTATATTGTTAGATAAAAAATTCGTGACGCAAATAGGCATGCAGATTAGAGTTTATATACCTTTAAAGAATACTGTAGATCTATTTGGAGTTGTATACTATGGATGGCAATATTAAATTTTCAAAGGTCAGTTTGGCTTGTCAACAATTCCATAGAAAACAGTAGAGAAATTCTATTGGTCTTATTGGTTTCTATCATTCTAATGACTTTTTATTGATTTGTATTGGTAGGATCATTTGACAATAAATCAAAACAGCGTCCCTCTATATAGCGATGACCTTTGAAATAGTGCACATGATATTAACTGTGTATGGTCATCACTTTAGCTGAACCTGTAAATAGCGCTATCCCTCCAAATAGCTCAACTTTGGTTTGGACCCAATGGTTTGCGCTATTCACAGGCTTTGGTGTATTCTAAAGGCGCTAATTTTAATAGGGGGTACTGAATCAGAATTGGGCTGGAAAAGGGTAAAACTAATTATCTGCCTTCATTTTTTTGAAAAAAATCAATAATAGAGTTTTTTAGCTTGCCAACTTTATAATAAATGCGTGTACATGTTTTTGTATTGAGGTAATTCAATTCACATAAATTGCACATGTTCTACATGTAAATCGTATAGTAATTTTGGAATATTAAAAATTGATATAAATTTTCAATATTATATTCAAATATTTGCGGCACGTTTATTACCACATTCTACATGTGTATGCAGTGTACATGTATAATTATGAGGGATTGAATTGCACATGGAAAAAAGTATTAAGATCCCCTAGTGCCAGTTAGTACTTGAAATTTTATAAGCTATAGACAACAGCTGATCAAATTCAAATTTACCAGAATTAATACCTGGTTTTACCCGATCATGACAATGGAAATGTTGGCCATGAGTCAACTCACTGTGCACACATGAGAATTACACCAATATAATAATGATAAAAAGTTGTAACATAATAAAACAGAATAATGAAGTAAATAAGTCGCATTGGCTGGTTACAATTTAGGATGTTGGTGACTCATAATCACATGATGGCCACGATGATGTATATCCTGAGAATTCGCAGCCTTAATGCAGAGCCTCTTTTTAATTGAAATCAAGGCTATGACTTCATATCTCGTTTTGCAATGTCCACGTGATACATGGTACCCTCCCAATCCCGCAGCTGGGAACCTTTATTAGTTTATTTTCATACTGGCTCTGCTCAATGATAACATATCACAAACAAACTGCCTCCAACCTTGACAGTGAATGAACACCAGCAATTGAAACTTCTGGGTAAAAGGCTGCATTTATTTATCCGTGAAGTTGTGCTATAATTATAACTCGCAAGACCACCAGAAGTGCAATAAACGATGAGGATTCCAATAACATCTAACCTGCTTTGCTCCATTTTCCTCATTTTTCAAGTATCAGTCATTACTGCTTTAAAAGAAAATGCTAAGCTCTGGGCTGTATTAGTTGCTGGTTCAAACGATTATTACAACTATAGGCATCAGGTAAGTTGGATAATTTTAGTAAAGTTCATACCAAGAGCAAGATTTAGTTAAAATTATTTTATTGGAAAATTAAGGCTTTTAAAACATTCCTGAGGACAGTGCCACATTAATATATAAAACTAGGGGAAATACCCGTGTTGCAAAAGTTACATTAGGAGGCTATATATCAAGAATGTTTATTTCACGATAGACTAATCACTAAAGTTGCAACATCTCTATTTATGTTTTGATAATTTCCCTTGCGATTATTCCATCGAATAATTGATATAATTGATACATTTCAATTTTTTTTTCACTGAATAGGCCATTTATTTTTATCAAGGCCTTTAAATAGAGGCAATTAATTTAGTTTCCTGTTATCATTGGCGTATCGCCATGCAAGAATAAATTTTGTAAAAAAATAATCTTTACCTTCTTTTTGTCAAAAAAAATCTGTAGCTTTATTTTGTAACAAAAATCTGTAGCTTTATTTGTAAAAATAACCTTAAGTTAAATTAATTTTAAGTTATATATTGTGCTATTCCAAAATTATTTAGAACGTTTTCTCAAGAAGGGGCCTCACATGATTTTTTTTACATCAGAGTTTATTCTACTCCATGAAAAATACATCATTTTATATTTAATACGTATTTAAATGTTTTAAAAAAATATCGAAAACTTGCTAAGACCTCATTTGCAATATTGTTATTTTGAGAAAACATCTACAAATATATACAAGGGTATAAGATCAATTATTTGGATGACTTGTACCACATCCCTCGGAAGTAATAACGTTAATCGTGCTAAAGAATCGTTTATATACATGTACAAGTATAAAGAATAACTCCTCTCCTTGTCTGCTAGATTCTATTGTTGTGATGAAATTATCCTGTAGATTGATCTCTGTTAATCATTTTACGACAAAAGCTGTACAGTGCGTTGGTCATTTGTTGACATTTAAATGGAGGTCAATCACATCATGTTAAACTGCCGCTGTTAATAAATGTGCACAATGTATAAATGCTTTGTACAATGACCTTAATAACGCTTGTAATATAATTAATGACAACAATTAATTTTCGCTTAATTATCTTGTTTCGAATTCTTGAAACTTTGATTTGTTGGATTCCAACAAATCTGCACTAATCAGAGTTCTCCCATATTAAATGATATTAAGGTAGAAGTTGTCTTTTACAATTCTATTAAAAATATGTACAGGGTGGTCCACAAGTCAGTGCCATCTCGCTTTTTTCTTATTACATATTATAGATATGATAATTCTGTTAATACGATTAAATAGGAAATTTTTGTGCTCTACCCACTGAGGTTATTAGATTTTACCTACGACCATTTTTTTCGCAGAGACCCAAATTATAACTTTTCAGCCATAACACTTAGGACGAAATGTCAAATTAGGAAAAGGAAGAGAATGGTTGGTTTGTGTGATGACAACTGTTTTGTCTTCATTGGCTTTATTTAAAGTTGTTACAATGTTTTTTTAAGAACAGAGGAATTCAGTAGTGCACTGCAGTGAAGATTTCGGTTTAATAAGCTCCTGCAAAACATGTAGCCTACATTGTAAGTCGCTTCACTGCAGTGCAAAACTGTACTGCGTCATAGCTACCATTTTACAATTCAATTCAATTCAATTCAATTTCTTACCCTGCAGTCAGCATGTAGTATGCCATGTGGCAGGGGGCAAAGTGCCAGAATTTTTAATCGGAATTAAGAGTATACGGTGCTATCTCACGTTTCCCTTTTCTTCACGTTTCCCACTGTTCTTGAAAAACATTGTTGTATAACAACTTATCCTAATTTGACATTTTGTCCTAAGCATTACGGCTGAAAAGTTTTAAGTGAACACAAATGATTTTATATTTAACCGCTTTAACAGAATTTTCATAACTATAAGATTTAAGAAAAAAAAAGTGAGATAGCACTGACTTTTGGAACACCCTGTAGATATTTAAATGAATTAAAAATAACAATAAATAATAATAATAAAGTCATGCTTGATTGACACTTTTTGGAAGCGAACTTGTTTAACATTATGATGAAAATGATTAAAATAAATTGTATTTCAACATTATGTTTGTATCTTTGGCTTAACATCTAGGCTACATGTATTTGTAGTGTTATTAAAAAAATATCTTTGTATCTTATTTAACCTAATGCACATTACACTTGTATTGACTTGTATTTAAATTAGAAGTATAACATAACATTCTTAAATTTGCTGAATTTTCCAGGCTGACATTTGCCATGCATATCAGATTTTGCATAAGCACGGGATTCCGGACGAGCAAATTGTGGTTATGATGTATGATGATATTGCATTCAGTCAAGAGTAAGTCATTTAATAATCTATTTAATTTTGTATTTCCAAAATTCACATTTGATGTATTATCACATTGGCCTTCCATTAATTTAGTTCTTGGAAAGTTGCTTTTTATCAGTTAACTTAGTGCAAAGTTTAGTAGAGCAAAGGTTTGACATTTTGAATAAGATTAAGAACTACAAGGTTCTCTTATTTACAACTTTTTTTCCCTAATGTTATCAGAAATCCAACACCAGGAATAATCATAAACCGACCAAATGGTACCAATGTTTACTCTGGGGTGCCAAAGGATTATACAGGGAGTGTAAGTAAAATATGTCACTTGTTCGCTATTAAATTTCTAAGAATATATAATGTGACAATATCAACAAGGTACACATTAAATAGGAAGTCGCCTTCTTTATAAAAGTGCAGGTGCGAATTATTTTCTTACACGTAATTATAGCACGTGACACCTAAAAATTTTCTCAACGTATTACTGGGAAATGAGGAAATCATGCGAGGTGTTGGTTCTGGGAAAGTTTTGAAGAGGTATTTTTGCAAAGCTTACAATACCAGTTGTTGTTTTTGTTTACAATGCATATCTAATAACTTTTTCATTCACGTTACACGAAAGTGGACCTGATGATCACGTTTTTGTCAATTTTGCTGACCATGGTGCTCCAGGATTATTAGCTTTTCCCAATGGCGAGGTAAGGGTCGAAATATTATTAAATCTAATAAAATTTATTCATAATAATGTTGTTATAAATAATAATCGTCTAATCCGGTTTTTTTCAGCTTTATGTCAAAGATTTTCTAGAGACATTGCAAACTATGCATCAGAATAACCTTTATGAAAAGGTAAGGAATTTCAATTCCCCTAAAATGTATATTCTCAGGTGAAGCAACCAATTCCCTTATACAAAGAAGTTTTAACTGCATTTCCTTTTTTCACTAAAATTAACAATTACTATTTCTCCCTTCGATATAATAATATATAACAATGATTCATATTTCACATTTCCTAATTACTTTTTCACATACAATCTAATTTTAATTCACGAATGCACTTTTCATGTTTTCATGAAAGCAAATATTTTTTTTTAAAAAAAACTACATTTACAAGGACAAAATATCATTTTGTTCCTAATTTTCATTATAAGATGAAAAGCACATAATTCTGCATTCTTGTTTTCTTTTCAATCGAAAAAAGCGTCCTAAATTTTGTAATATTTTATATATAAGGAAGCAGCGTTCATTAATCCTAATTTTAATATTTATTATGATAACGTAAATAATGATTTTTTTCCATATTATATACTATTTAAAAACAATTTTGCATATATAAACTGTAATTTACATATTTCCTAAAGATAAAACTACTCCATGTTCCTAATCAACATAATCAATTAATTTACCTATATAAAAGTATGAGAATTAGCAAGCTGTTTTACCGGAGTAGAATTGTATAGAAACTATATAGAATAATGTAAAAACAACATAGAAACTAATACTGTATGTACTCGTGTAAGAGCCCCTTTTTACAAATTACTGCCATTTGAAGCGCATGGAAGGGGGCTATTAAACGAAACCTGGGCAGTTATTCGAGCAACTACTGTACTTTAACTAAATAAACTGCAACATTCTTTCTTCTAGATGGTTATTTATGTGGAGGCGTGTGAATCTGGATCCATGTTTGCCAAGAAATTACCAGCTAATATTAGTAGTAAGTATAAAAATATCAATTCCTACCTTTAGCTTCCTGCAGGCTGGTTTTTGATGAATTTAACACTTTTACCACTGTTTTATAGTTTATGCAACGACTGCAGCCAATTCAGAAGAATCCTCATATGCTTGTTATTATGATGAGGATCGGCAAACCTATTTAGGCGACGTATACAGTGTAAAATGGATGGAAGATTCTGATCAGGTAATCTCAACTTCCTAATGTCGCTGGCTTCTTAATTCTTATGGATGGTTGTTGGTGTCAAAATATACATTATTCAAATTTCTGCAATTGTTCACATTCAGGAGAACTTGTTGGTTGAAACTCTCAAAAAACAGTTTCAAATAGTCAAGGCTGAGACAAACACTTCTCACGTTCAACACTTTGGTGATCTGGTAAGTGACGTAGTCCTACTGTACATGTACTGTATACCAGAAGTTTACACGTAGTCCAGCAAGGCATAATTCATAATTATGAAATTACTTGCAGAAAATAGGAGATTTACATGTTGGTGATTTTCAAGGATTGGCCAAGGTTCCTATGACAAGTCCATTACCTGAAGTCAAAGTAAGAATTTGTTTATACTTATACTCTAGAACTTTGTTACAATTTTGCAGTATCATTAAGGCTTTATATAATTTCCTTTTGTATAATTTGTAGTTAGATGCTGTGCCTGCTCCTGAAGTACCAATGCATATTTTAAAACAGAAATTAAAAAAACTTGACGCCAACTCTGAAGATTTTGCGCAAGTGCATAAAGAACTTCACAAACTTCAATCGGTATGTAGGCCTATGCATTTTTCAAATTCTTCAAAATGCCTTGTAAATTACCTTCAGCCCTACAATTAGTAGAGCCAATTAAATCATTGAGTTTTGGCGCATAAAAATTAAAAATCAAATTCTTACCCATTTAGAACATGCTTTCAAAATGTTTAATATTGCGATCTACAGTATAATATTATGACATTCTATACGAAATTCCGAGGCTAGATATTTATCCTCTTTAAAATTTGGCATGGTCACGCATGTTATCCATTTGGTGCGCATGCGGACTTCTGGTGGCCACTTCTTGAAATGTGCTGAATTCAAAATTTAAGGGTGGAAAAGAAACCTGTCTAATTTTTGTTGAATTTGTTTAAAAAATTAAAAATTCCATAATTATTTGATCCATTATTTTTTCTGCATAATTAACTAATGTATGAACTGTTATTTATAGAATCGCGATTTCTTGAAAGAGAAAATGCAACAAATAGTGCTTAATTCTGTTGCTGATGAAGCACTTGTTGATAAAGTTTTTGAAGCTCGTGATGAACTCGAAAACCTTGACTGTTACGAAAATGTAGCCAAGTATTACTCCAAGCATTGTTTTTCTCTAAGCAAGGTAAGTGTAAAGTAAAATGATAATTTTAATTCACATCTCTCATTTCCCTACAATATTTTAACTTTACTTATATTTACAGAATGGTTATGCTCTCAGGTATATGTACCTGTTTGTAAACATGTGCGAAATGGGAATCAAACCAAAAGCAATGAAGAAAGCCATGGATATCTCATGTGTGCATCCTTCAGTTTATGGCATTCATTAGAAGTACTTAATGCATGTTTCCACGTCTTACGACAAAAAAAAGAAAGAAAAAGCTTTTAATTACATCCAAATGGAAAAAAATGTGCATTTGTTATTTACCTCGGTTTGTTTGTTTGTGTTTCTACTCCAATTCAATGATGTTTAATGTTCTTTGCTTTCAAATATCTCTGGATCAGTATTCAGTCATGTACTTTGTTAATTGCTGAAATTTATTTCATTGCATATACCATGTTAAGTTGCAATAAACCATTTTATATTTTAGTCATTTTGGTTTCATATATTAGAGGGATTGAGCACGCCTCCCTTAATGCCCCGTCAACTGATTTACCTTAACGAGAACGCATTGGAAAAACATACAGTGCTGTCACTGTGGTTAGCATTAAGGGAGCATTAAGGGAGGCGTGCGCAATCCCTCTAATGTTTTTCATTACTACGTTAATTTGAGTAATATGTATTTCACAAAGCATTTCAAACCAATATGATAAAAAATTCGGTGAAGTCAAACAGTGCTGTTTATATGGATTGGGATAAAAGGCCCTACCCGGTGAACCTTTGGGAGCAATGAAAATCAAAAACCGGTCATCGTATTGGAGATAATCTCAAATACTAATACAAACCATGTGAGATTATACAAAACTTTTTATATGAATGTCATTTTTATTAAATGTAGATATGGAATCCCAATGAAATTTGTTAATTGAATATTGTCAATCAAGTTGTGTAAAGTTTAAAGACCATTTAAACGGATTGGTGAACCCAGTAAATTTTGAACTTATAATCTGCAATCAAACCCTTGCGAAAAAAAAGTTTTGTCTAATCTCACATGGTTTGTATTGGTATTTGAGATTATCTCCAATACGATGACTGGTTTTTGATTTTCATTGCTCCCAATGGTTCACAGGGTAGTGTTTTAAAATGTTTACTAATAGAATCAATGTTTATTGATCTCTATGGAATCATTTAAATGTTAGATGCCAAAAGTTAAAGGAAAAATTACTCAACTTCCAACTACAATTGTAATACCTCTACTAAAACATCTAGTAATCATTAGAAAGCAATTAATGGGATGTGAATTTTCTTTCAAGTTTTTAATGTAATGTTAATTAAATGGTCTTTCTATATAATCGTATTATCCAAGAAAAACTACTGAAAAAAACCCAGAAAACAATATACAATCTGTAGAAAATACCTTATTTACTCGTGTAAGGGCCCCATCCACACTCAATGTCTCAATGTAATCTATATAGAATTATTTAAATGCTAGATATGCCAAAAGTTGAACTTCCAATCTATAGAGGGTTTAATAGTATTTAAACATTAAAGTGAGAATTTTCGAGCAAACATTTATAATAAAAAAAGAGGTGAGCCCTTACACGAGCAAATACGGTAATACAATCCAGTAACAATTTTAAGTTGTGTTCTATAGTATTTTTCACCCTATATTAGATCATCTCAACATGTACCTTGATAACTTCTAAATGTATCTACCTGTCTAAATCATGTCATAAAATGCCCGTCATATTTGGTGAAGGTCGATGCAATTCTACTTCAATGATAGATAAAACTATACGTATCTAATGTATAGAAATAATCAGCGTATTCCTATTACAATCATGGTCATGTCTACATATAGTGTTCTCAAAAATAACTTAGTCATGTGATGCCGTCCATGACGTTATTCTGCACAAGGAAAATGTTCAATAACTTAAAATTAAAATTGAATTGGATAAAATGTTTTTAATCAAATTAATTGTATTGAAATAGTTATTTGTGAAAAAGGGCACCTTCAATAAAGTTTTGACCATTGACCAACAGAACTTATCTCCATGTCAAAACTGTTGATAATTACCACAATGTGATTGCATTGATTTTAATCTTGCAAAGTCACCAAATCCTGGATAACAAGTACATGTATGCGGTCTGTCACAAACAGGATATTGGCCTGAACTGTCAAACCAAGATAAGAACTGATCATAAGCATATAAAAACTTTTATATCTATATAAACACACTTAATAAATTTGTGATTCTGTGTACACAAACCCTGGAACTTCTACGCATTAGGAATTTTAAAATACTTTAAAAAAAAAACTTATGTAGGAATGCCAAAAACAAGAAATTAATTAAAAATTAGATTTATCTGTAGGAAATTTAAACAATACAAATGGCAGTTGCTAAAATTACTTTGCTTTTGCTTTTGGCATCTGTTGTGCCTATCTGCGCCATGAAACTGCCTGATCCTAACAAAATTTGGGCAGTACTTGTGGCAGGATCTCTGGATTATGGAAATTACAGACATCAGGTAAAATAGAATTTTACTCCAGAAGTATTTCCATTATTTTACGATTGTGTTAAAATGTTATGATTTCATCTCTTAGGCAGATGTTTGTCACTCATATCATGTATTGCGTGATCATGGAGTTCCAGAAGAACAAATTATTGTTATGATGGTAGATGATATAGTAAACGACACTTTGTAAGTTGGTCATGTTTCACATCAAGAACTTTAATTAATGATGACTACGTTATTGATAAATCAATTAAATTTTTCAATTAAAATTGTTATTTCACAGAAATCCCACCAAAGGTATTTTAGTCAATCGTCCAGATGGAGAAGATGTTTATCAAGGTGTCATAAAAGATTATGTTGGAACGGTAAAAACTTTGATCAATATTTTTAAAAACCTTACTTGGTGTTTAAAGGATTAAAATATTATTTCTTTTTAGGCTGTTACTGTTGAAAACTTTGTAAACGTTGTGCTTGGCAATGAAGAAGCAATGCGGAATATTGGATCTGGAAAAGTTCTTAAAAGGTTAGACTTAATGATTGTTTAGTAGATTTATTAAATTTTAAATAATGGGAATATTAAAAATTGATTCTTTGTAAACAAATCTGCAGTGGGCCAGATAACCATGTTTTCATGAGCTACGTTGATCATGGCGGTCCTGGATATTTGACTTTTCCATATGAATACGTAAGTTATTAAACTACCATAGATTTCAGTTAAGAGGTTTGCATACCAGAATAAGCCTTTTTTCTAAAATATTTTTTTAATTAATTTTGGAAGCTCATAGGAACAAATGAAATGTACGAGGACCTATCATAAATATTCTGTTATTTGTTTAAATTTTTTGTTTATGTATATTTATACTCCATTTCATGGAAATATGTCTGTAAATTTTATAATTGTTGAGGGTCTGATAAAACTTATAGACATATTTCCATGAAATGTAATATACATATACATAAAAGGTCCTAGTACATTTCATTTGTTCCTAACAGTTTCCAAAATTAAATTTAAAAATAATTTAGAAAATAAAGGCTTATTTTGGTATACAACCCTCTTATCCTTTTATAAACATGGTATATCATTTTAAATGAAATTTGTCTAATTTAGATTTATGCAAAGAATTTTTCTATATTGTTACACCTCATGTATGAAATGGAACGTTATGGCCAGGTAAGAAAAATTTTTTAGCAATAGTGTTACAATTTCCATGATTTTCCCAAATCTTCAAATGCATGTCTCCATATGAATTTTTTTCTGAATGTAGGTCTACTTTTAAATTTTGTTAATTTTCTTGAGGTAAAATTTCAAGCCTAAAGAAGTATTCTCCCCAGACACCAAACTTACCCTAACCTGAACCTAATTAACAAAACTTAAGGAAGGGTCCCTAGATCCTTGATAGGCCATGGCAAGGGTCAAAATCACAAACTTATCTAGACACATTGAGAAGTACTGTATGTACATGTGTACCTAAAAATATAACGAATTCAGCTTTTAATTTTAGTACAATTTTTCTCAGGTTCTTGTATTTGTTTCTCAAATAAATTAATTGATATGTATAATTTAAGATGACCCTCTACATAGAAGCCTGCAATGCAGGATCCATGACTGAAGGATTATTACCACCAAATGGTTCGTAACACAGAATCAGTTTCAAAAAGTAAGGTATTTCGGCAACCCTTTTACAGGATGTTATTATTTGTATTACAGTTTACTCTGTAACAGCAGCTGCTCCTGATGAACAATCAATGGCATGTTGTTATGATATTGTTCGAGATACAACTGTGGGAGATATGTTCAGCGTCAAATGGATGGAAGATTCAGACATGGTATAAAAAGAATATCTCGTGAATGTACATTTTTATGCTCATCATAACAACTTTATTACTCCACATTGCATTTTATAGCAAGATATACGACTTGAAACATTGAATACACAATTTGCCATTGTTAGACAAGAAACTATTACGAGTCATGTGATGAGATATGGAGACTTGGTAAAACAAGATTGAAATTACTAAACAAAAATCCAAGAAAATATTAACACATGAACACGCGATAATATAATGAAAACATTGCTTACAGAAAATTGCAGAACAAGTTGTTGGACAATTTCAAGGAATGGCTCAAAAAAATCAGAGTGAAAGTAAACAATGGCCCAGCACAGTTTTGGTAAGTTGATCAATGTAGCTTAGGCTGTATCCAGTCAGGAAATGTTTTTAAATTTAATGATAAATCATATTTTGACATATATTTTACAGAAAGACCTAATCCCATCACGTGAGGTCCCTCTTTACGTTTTAAAGAAAAAACTAGAGCTAGCAACCACACAAGAATCTGCTACAAGCATTCAGAAATCCATAGATCAACTGCTTGCCGTAAGCGTTATTTTGAGTAATAAATTTTACTCGTAGAGCTATTTGAGCATTATTTCAAAAAAATGTTTGTAAGAAGGGCAGTGGTTAAATGACAAATATACTGGTATTTTGAGAACATCTTATTTGTGACTTAAATATTTCAGAGTAGGCGTAAGCCATAAATTTCATTTCCATGGTTACGAACTCAAAATCAATATTAAAAAATAATTTAGTATTAAGGATTCAATTTTTGTTATACCTATAAAAAATCCATGAAAATATCTCCCAACTTTTTGATCAAGATAATTTGTTAAAAATAATAAAATAAATCCAGTATAAGCCTTATACTTCGTCATTCTAACACTGTCGTAGTTGCAAACCGATAACTTTTTTTGTTTATAATATGTATTGCCATTTTGAAATTCAAATACGGAAGCCATATCTAATATGGATTATGGAATTAAGCCATTTCTAGTACTATAGATAAATTCTTGAAATGACCGGTAAAATATAAAAATGTAGAATTGGCTAAATGTTTAGTAATAAATATTTTTAAGCAACATTAACAGCTGCATCACCTATCACAATAGTATAAATTATTTTTTGCCATTTCAGAAACGTGCCTTCTTGGCAGAAAAAATAGCTGAGATTGTCTCGATGTCAGTCAACAATGAT
Organism: Xestoiulus laeticollis; assembly: GCA_034698905.1. Classification (NCBI taxonomy): domain Eukaryota; kingdom Metazoa; phylum Arthropoda; class Diplopoda; order Julida; family Julidae; genus Xestoiulus; species Xestoiulus laeticollis. Next base: position 4,938 of record JAQGCC010001568.1, on the reverse strand, counting down.
GACCAAACCATTGACCAGGTACTCAATGAAAAATTCAAGCTTCGAGATTACACCTGCTATGGAGAGGTCTTGGAGTATTTCAATGACAACTGTTTCAGCTTAAGCAGAGTAAGTATAATGACAATTTCAACTTGATTTTGCAACAAATAAATAGTAAACGCTAATAAACATTCAACAGCACAAAATGTGTGTACGAGATATACAACACACTATAGCTTAAAACTCGTACATGTGAACCACTTCAATATCTGCTCGGTAATGCGAACAATTATCGATATCACAAAACGAATGATAAAATAACAGTCACCGACATCTTACAAATACATGCACGTCACTTAATTACTAGCGACTCGGACATAACGTTATAAAATAAGCTCAAAGAGGGGCTGTGATATGTATATTTCTGATTTGAATTATTGTGTTCCGGTTTGGAAGACTTATTGTTACTCCTGGACTAACCTTGTAGCCGTCAAGAACCAGGAAAGTAACAAAATGTATCATAATCTAGCTATTAGGTCAGCTATATACGGTTTTAATGAATGAGGAAAAAGTTTTGCAGGGATTTTGAGTAGTAAAGATATTTATACCGGAATGTTACTCTTTAAAATAAATGTAAATGATCCTCGAGTAAATTTATGAAAACACAACTCAAAACTAGAAGAATGATAGCGATACTAAAAATTGGGCACATGTGCAAATCACTTTTAAGTTATGAATTCGAGGGCTCGTTTCGAGAACCCCGCATATAAAATTTTATAAAAAAAAATGTAGTGATCGATGCAAAAACCCACTAAATAATAGTAAATGCCTCCGTAACATATGAAATCATTTAACATTGATAAAGTGAAATCTAAAAAAAAAACAAGTGAATGATCTGGACAATTTGAGCTTGATTGGCAAATCAAATTCTACGGGAAAATACAAAAATCAAGGTATGTTACGTTCAGAGAACTCATAATACTGATATTTCCCCATAGAACGGATATGTTGGCACATACGCACACACGTTAATTAACATGTGCGAAATTGGAATCAGTTCGGACAAGATGAAGGACGCGATGGATGAGACCTGCACATTCCCAAGGATGGAAGGAATCGAGTAAACCACCCATGTCAAGTTAATTCAGAATCTTAAATTTGTTAATGTGTAATAAAGATTAGATTATCAGAGCATTAAAGTCTGTTATTTTTATATTTAAAGAAAGAAAGTTTATCGGCAATACCATCATCTAGTCTTCACCAAAATAAACATAGACTTATTTTTAAGTCCGAGAAAACGACTTTGTATCATATATATTTTTTATTCGTTTCCCATCCTCTCTACTCTACATTTTCTAAATATTTGGCCGCTGCATAATTACAGGTTGCACCTCACATCGGTCACAATTAATGACCGAATTTTCTTCACCTTGCATATAAAATAAGAAACCATCTTAAAATTTTGCCCATTATAAAACGTAATTTGTGAAAAGAGAGGAATCAATATCAGGGCCCCAACTTATATCGACTAACAATCTGTATGAATTTCCAAATTTACCGAACAATACAAAAATACCAAACATTATTGAATGCTATTCCATGATTACCAAGTTGTAACCATAGAGCATTCTGCGTTTGGTATATAATGAAGAAATAAGTTTATCAAACATTTAATAATAATAATAATAGAAGGCTATAATAAACAATTTGTAAATACCTGAACTGCCTGACAATGAGTATATATTATAATCAACTTTTAACAAGGAACATAACGATAAAATATCAAATAATGAAAGAATATGCAATTAGCATACTCATGTAAACCATTTAGAATATAACGTAACACTAACCTAGTCTGGAACCACTTACCATTCTACTTTTAAAACGAGGGTTCTCGAAGCTCGCAATCGACCACAGCCACTATATTTCGTAATTGCGGAATTTGCGAAGCATTTCCCCTGGACGATCGCGTTCCCAGTGCTCGCTTCTTCGGCGATCGCTAGCAGGAGCCGATAGCTCTCGTCCTTTAGGACCTAAAACAAGTGAAGGTTAAAATAACGTCTACCAGAAAATATTCCACAAAAGCAGTCCAAATATATTAACCTGATGTGGTGGCTGCTCCACCAGCACCTGAAGCAGAACCTTCGAGCATTAAATCCTTCTTCTTACGTGAAGCCCAATGCAAAGACTAAAAAGTGTACAAAAATGCATTTAAGATAAAAGCTTATTAAGAAACTGAATCTCGGCAGGCATGTCAGAATTAACCTTATTCACAAATTTAAAATTACATATTGTTAAAAGTTAAAATATTTATTCTTCTAGCATTTGAGAGGTTAATTAGTGGATGTGATAACCGTTAAGCGTCATTTATAAGGTGCTACCTGCTGGACGATAGTGCATCATATAGTGGTTTTCAATAAAGTACTTTTACAAGGTTTGATTTTGGACTCAAGTTTCCTTATTTATAAGATAACACAAACTATGTCGAAGGACAGGAAGGGCATCAATGGTCGAGTGGTATAAAGTTGGCTACAGCTAGAGTACCGGCATATCGGGCACGAAAATATACGAGATTAAAACGTTTGCATAAGTCCACAGATATCATTTCGTGTGCAGTCCTCAATGAGCCATAATTTAGAAAGTGAAGCATTTCGGCTACAATAGTGGAATTCCATATCCTGAATCACTCCTCTGAATGCCGATAGGATCTGGCTTATTCGATTGTTTATTTTTAGTATTGTCAGCTACACACTAGTTAATTTTACTCACAGTATGAACGTTTTTGCCGAGGCCTGACCATTGGTCAAATGGAATTGCCATTCCACTCCGACGCCATGCATCATACTGTTTTCGCTTTTCAGGATCGGTCAGTGTTTCCTTCGCAAGCTGAAGCTTCTTAAACCGCTCGTCTAAAACGAAATCGTGCACATACAGGCTTAGAATAATAAACAACGCACTTTTTACAGTTAAATCAGTAAGTTCATAAACCAGGATTACCTGAGAGTGGATCGTCAGGATTTTTATCAGGATGTGCCTCCAAAACCCTGGCTTTAAATTCGGCTAGTATTTGTTCAGCCTATACAAATAAAATTGAGAAAGTATCAAATCTCCACTGTGAGATACATTGAGTATTGTAAAATGCTACTTTTACAACAAAAAATACAATAAAATAATTTTAGCTAGTTTCATTTAAAATGAAATGTTTTTAGGGCAATGATGGCCGAACCTAAATTATTTCTCATAAACCTATAACAACGTTAAATTGAAAAATTGCAACGGTATGACAAACAAACGTACACAAGTCCCACATAAAATGGAGAAATGTTGTTGGAAAATCAAAACCCATCAAAAGTTCAATCATGCTGCTATAAGAAAAATCTAGTTTGCAATGAGAATTAATGCTATATTTTAATTGGCCTACGGTTAATAATCACGTTAACGTTACATCGACGGCACGACATCTGACTGAAGAAGATTACCGATGCAGTTTCATCACATCCCAAAACGTTATAGAAATCATCTTCTTGTTTGCTGTCGAAAGATAAAATGGCATCCATCGATCGATGATCTCCAAACAGTTACAATATTTTGCTGTACCTACAGGTGGTTAAGATTTATGTAGCGTTGACAATTTGTCTGCAAAAAAGCAACGGTTGAAAAAATGATCACTCGATAGCCACTATCGTCTGATGTTACATAAGATTGAGGATCAAAGTGAATTCCCTGGAGGATGTGGGCAGAGCAAGAACAGACCTACCAAGTAAAACGCACCTGCTGCACAGCTGGTCCTGCTCTCATCTATTCACCCTTTGCCCTTTTGGAAATCTCGGCGTACATGCTTTTCCATTGGCTAACCAACAGGCAATGGGCGTGATAAATTTGGGGCATGCTCAAAAATCTAAGCGATAGGGGTCACCCATTCTGAAAAAATATTGAAATTACTCCAGATAAATACATGACGTACAATGTACATGTGATAAATGTAGCACCGAAAGTAGAATATTGGGCAAAATTTATTTATGCAAAACCAAATATACTAGTCAAAATTGTTATCACGATATTGACTTTTTTCTTACACCATTTATTAACCGTTGTAATTTAAAATCAATACTATAATATTAATTAACTCGATCATTCAATTTTTCCCCATCACGACCTGTTGCTTTTCTATCAATTCGTTTATTTTCTGCTTGGTAATTTTTTTTACTCGATGGAAATTTTTCAGGTTCAGAAATTACAACTAAAAAAAAATTTGGCGGAATTTTTAAATATAAATAATTCATGAAAATAATAAATGTAAGCAGATTATGACAATGTAATTTAATAAAACGATCTTCTGACAATACAATGAAAACAAAGATGAAATTAAGGAAGATGTTTAGAGTGGATATATTCATGTGAAATTTCAGTCTTAGTGAATATTTTGAAAATAATTATATAGTGCCCATATGCTATTAATTCAAATGAACTCCTATATGGTTTGTATTGATCGAATATTTAAAAAAAAATAATAATAACATGAAAACCAAACGCTACATTGATTTTCTTATTAAAATAAAATTCCATATGGGTCAATAAATATAAAGATAATTTTACTGTATATCATTTAATTTCACACAGTTCGACTAGATGATATCATCTAGTAAAACTGTGAAAACAAATTATATATAATTATAATTATCTTTATATTTATTGATACATATGGATTTTCATTTTAATAAGAAAATCAAAGTAAGTGGCGGCTCCTCCATTTGGAGCACATGAGCACGTAAACCCCCAAAGGAAAAGGAGGAAAAGGAAGAAGTAAACTTAAATATTATAATAAAATTATTTTATAAAACAAAATAGCATTTTATTTTAAGATTTTTTAAGATTTCCCAGAAGACAGAGGCAGAGAGGTATGAGAGGGGACCGGCCAGGCTCATAGCCATTCCGCTCGCACAGTTTTAAGTGTGCGAC
>JAQGCC010001567.1:0-22821 GCA_034698905.1 Xestoiulus laeticollis | reverse complement strand
TGTTTTCTTCCGTTCCCGACTAGTGACGTCAAAAGTCGGGAGTCGGTCAAAGTCGGTGTAGTGAAAATACGGCATAACCCGAGGTCTTCTGTAGATTCATTCTCTGAGGTCCTTACCAGGAGGTAAAGCCAATCAAAATTCGCCATTTTTTTGCATGGTGATTGAGGTCATAGCAGATTGGTTATCTGCTCAGATTCGATAAATTTTTGGAGTCAGTTTGAATACCCCTAATATTTTGCTGCATTTGGAAATGAATTATATTACACCTCGCCTAGATGTAGTTATAGTGCAAAGCATACTAAGGCAGCCCAAGTTCAGAAGCGCTACAGTTTTTGGTTTAATTCAAATACGATTATTTGGGTTGATAGTAAAAATCCATTCTCTTTTTGTTTTCAGCTGGCTCCCAAAGTTGATGAAAATGCACAGCAATACGAATTTAATGCTAGCAATGCCAACAGCCCAATGGGCGGCTTTCAGTTTTAAGGCGCATGATGCAATGTGCCTGATATCTCCCGTGACTTCCTTCATGTTTTCCTTTGTCCCGTTTTGCACCCGTTGCTCTTGTTTTCTTATCTCAATAAGTTACGTTAACTTCACGATGATGTGTTTAGGAACTTTCTTTAAATTATGTTCCCATTAATTTTCCTATCATGTATTCATTATTATCCGGGCACTATAACATTTCCCAAATTTTGGCCAGCAGGACTAGTGAATTTGGTCCAAAATGAACTCAATATTTATGACAATACATTTATTTGGAATGCATTGTATCTTAATCGTGCATTCAAAAAATATTACATTTTAAATGAAACTTTCTTGAAAAGGTAAAGATGTTCAGTTTCAATTTTATCATTTTTTGGTTTAAAACAAATGCTTTTATTAACGTTTTATTTGTCTTGCTCGGACAATTATTCAAAAGCGATGATGCTATTCAATTTCCGAGCTATTTCTGGGAAATGGAAAAAAAAAATTGCTCCCATATCAGCTTTCTTAGAAACCTTTTTCTGATAACCAGACAATTGGCTAACTAACCCAAACTCTACTATATAACTGAGAAGTAAAGCTGATTGCACGAAAACGTAAGATGCCTTTGTCTAAGAATGCCTAGCAATTTCCTCAGGTTCCGATGTCAAACAAATATTGGTGACGTTGTGTTAAACATGGGTCCGCCACTAGATATTGCCAATAATGTTTTATTTCCGAGAGGACAACTTGTAGTACATAATTAGCTAGGAATCGAGCATTTCAATGATTGCGTTTGTCTTTTATTTCTTATTACTTTGGTTGTTTTTTGTGGAAGGTATTTATTGTTAAAAAAACAGATGCCTAGCTCATTTCTCATTCTAATTCTTAGTGTAATTCATACGATGCAAAACTAGTAATTCAGAGTTTTTACCAAATAACTGTAATAAAACTAATAGAATTTCATTTGGCAGAAATATTTGAATCTCATTTATCTAAAAATCCATTCACCTAATGCATCTATAGTGTAGCTTCGACATCCTTATTAGCCCTTTGCATTATTTGACAATGCTTAACTCGATATTAGCTTGAAAATTGTAAGAATTTGAGACTTGAGCTGGTTGTTTGTGTTAATGTTACTTTCCCTAATCTTTAACTTAATTAGTCCTATTATAAAAGTAAGCTGCATTGTAATAACTGACATTTTTCTTTTACTAAAACATTGGAGCAATCACTTCCTTGGCACCTATTAAATTTACGTTTACGTTGTTTGTTTATTGTTGTGCTGGCTAGAATTTAACAGTTTGAAGGGAGATGTTGCCATTTGTGAAATTGGAATTTTTTTTTTTTTTTTTCACTTGGAAATTGGGAATTTTCTTTTTTTTTTTGGATGTGATTGCTTCAAAATATTGCGAAGCTTTGCACGGTGTTCGATGGCTTCTTTTCCTCGCCAGCATAAATTTTGTCCTCTAAATTTAATTCTGAATTGCATTTGTAGCGTATTCTGCAAGCAGTTACTTTTGGATTTCCTCGCGATGGATGATCCTTATTCGAACACTTATGATTGCATAGTTTCTAAACAGTTGTTTACATACAACACAGTGATATTTAAACGAAACACTCAAAGCAACATTATTCTTGTAAAACATAATGCACTAAAAGAACTTGACATGATATGTACACACATTTATATACAATTTTACACATAATACTACTACAAATGTACACGTGATTAGAAAATGGGCCACATTCTCATTCTGCCTCTTTTTTCCTCCCTCCCTCAAACCTATTTCTTCTTATCGACTGTGATTGGATTTTGATCAAAGAATTCACCTTACATGTGTTAAGCGTTCAGTACTTCTTGTTTGCTGGGTTTAACAAAACAACATAAACAAAGTGCATTTTTCGATTTATTTGGTTTTTCTTTAGCCTTTCTTAATCTCTCATTCTCATGTCTTCCTTTCAACTTTGGTTTTTTATAAAAACCTAAGTTATTTTTTATTTTTTTTTTTAGTATTTTTCATTTTTTTTTTAGTTTTAAAGGTCGTTTTTGTTGCATTTTGCCATTTTTTTTTCTCAAATGCCTTAACGATAAAACAGGTAAACTAAACAGTGGATAAAGCATTTGTATCATTGTCTGCTGTATTAATTAGGGATCTCATCCCTTGATGCTGTGGTCATTGATATAACAGTTAAACAACATAATGTATTAAATGTGGAACGGAAATGTTAACTGATGGACTAAATCCCTTCTCTTTGCATTTCTATTTTAATTTCTGTTATGTTGGTAAGATGCTTTATGCACTTCGGAAAACATATTTCACTATGCAATCGAAAAATGTGCATGACAAATCTTATCTTTATTTGGAAGACTATTTTGAAATCTTAAGATTTGTTTGTAAGTTTTTATTTTGAATTCCATATTACAATTTCTATAAAAAAAGCTTTATTTTTGAAATTTATTTCGTTTTTCTCCATGTTAAATATAGGGAATAGACCACTTAAAATGTTGGCATTGTTCCACATTCATTTCAGCATTGTAGATATTTTATATATATATATATTTTGTAAGGTGAATTATACTATTTTGTAATGTATTGTATTTATTGTCATATGTCCCCTTTTCTGTGCTCCTGAAAAACACTACCGTTTGATACGTAGGTCTACTGTGTCAGCTATGGAAAGCACAGTGAGGTTTTGCTAATTACGATTCTTATTTTCATTTTTTTTATATCCAGTCTCACCTCCATATTTCAATGTTTTTTTTTTTTTTGTAATACATGTATTGACGATTTCTGATATCTGACATTTGGGCATACGTTGATTAATATTTAAGTAGGTTGATGCCATATTTCTTCGTGCATAACTACATTTTGCAATATGTTTATAATCTAATTCACAGCCAAGTGATCGACTTAGTTATATATATTTAGTCAACGTTTGCCCAAGGTTGGCTTTATAAAAGCGTGCATGTTTTATTTCCTTGATTTACTACCTTGTAAACATTAGTTTTCTGTGATGTATGCCAATGGTAAATTCGAAATCGTTCAATGATTTTACCAGAATTTGTTGGACCCAAATTGAAGTGCACATTAAGTTTAATGAACATATGTTAAATTTGCTAACATATTATGCGTTAAGGAACACTTTGTATACTTTGGTAACAAAAATTCACAAAGACAACTGCAGGGTAAAATAATCATGGGTGTTTAACTCCTAGTTGGAGCACGAGCAGTGGTGCTTTCAAGTAGTTCCCAGTTGCTGATTAAATCAAACGTGTAAATAATTTTTTAACAAATCTTCAGGTTGTTTGTTAATTATGATACAAATGCAATTGCTTTTGTGTCCAATAATTATAAATTTCAGTGACAACCCTTGTTTAATTGCAAAATACTTGTTGAGATAATGTGGCCAACATAATATTGTGTATTGTCGGTAAACGAAATTTTGCTACAAAACAAGTCACTTGACATAATACAGACAACATTATACATATCGCAAACACAAGACATGTATAGACACACGCAACATTTGTGTGTTTTCAATCTAGTGTAATCAAATAAAGGATTAATGATTAATTTCGTTTTCACTTATAAAATTTCGCCGGTTTTAGCATCTTTTCTTGATGTGAAATATAATTTAGTTATTAATAATACAATTTGTTTTTTACAAAGTTTTTTAAAGCTTTTGAGAAAAATATATACAGTGGAATCTGGTCTAATCATTCGACTTCAAAATCTGCACTCTGCTCTCGGTTAACTGTGAAATGATGTCCTAAATCAATCCAGTGGATTCTGAATAATGGAAGTTTCGTATCTGGTAATATTCTGAATTTTGTTTAATTTCAGTCGTTATCAACTTATTTTATTTTGAATTTTATACAAGTAATGGGTAGATTAATTAACAATTTTATTTATTCATGATTTAATACACATTTTAAAAATAAGTTTACATTCAGTTCAATGTTGCACTTTACTACCCGCTTAAAGCTAGCTATAATAAGAAATATTGATCAATAAGAACTTTAGCACCATTACTTATTTTTTATAAAATAATTTAATTATGCAATGTGCTTTTATCCCAGGATTCAACTGCGATCACTTATGTGATTGGTGCCAATCAAGATTCATTTGCTGAACACTCTCCCCTCGCTTAGCAGCACGCTTTCCGCTGATGATCATTGCAATGGACGCCAAAACAGTGAGTCCGGCCATAATTAAATTGGTGTAAATCCTGGCTTTGTTTCGAGATTTATCCAGAGTTTCTCGGCTGTAATTGGGACGACGCATTAAATTAGTTTTCGTTTTATATTCTAGAACAGTTCCACAGGCAAAACATATAGGAGAACTTACGCAATTTTCTGCGGCACTTGGTCCATTGAAGGGTATTTTTTCGTCCACACCAGAATTCGTTTATCCCAGTTTGTTGGAGTGTGCATAAATGCTGGAGGCACTGCAAATAAAACGAGGCGAGTGAACATATATAATTTATGGTAAAATGAAATTATACTGCTAATTAACATTGGTGTTGATTTTTTTACAAAAAAAGTCTGTAATTTATTATTTGGTGCACATTAATTGTGGCACTTGCAAACACAATCTAGAAATTTAAATTTCCCGCCTCACAATTGCCCTTGTCATCAGCTGACAATTAGTATTGTGCAAGTACTAGCTAGAAAATGTACGATCAGCATTCATTTCCTCTAACAAAATTCGAGCTAAGATTTAATCATAACAATAGGACTATATAGCAAGATAATCATAGCAATTTTAAATCCAGCAAGTTGATCTGTAGGATATACATGTGGTACATATAATGCATGGGCATGCATATAGCTTGGTCGACGAGCTTTAATGTACATGTACATTAATATGTCGATCGATCTGCACTGTGCAGGGCATTTTCTGAATATTAGTGAGCAAGTTTGATTTCTAATCATTGAATGTTAATTTTAAACAGTTGACATGTGCGTACCTGATGAATTTGTATTTGCTTTGGCATTCTTATCTTCAGCGGTTGAATAAGATGTTTTCCCGATCAGAGTCAAAAACCCTAGTCTTGAGGTTGTCATATTTGCCTTCGTTGAGACCTTACTAAACAAGGTTCTGGTTGTAATAACAGACATATTGAATAGTCGTGTTTTCAGCTTATTAATGCGGAAGCTGTTGCTTGCTTGGAGAGCGTCCGACTGCTCTACCAAAAGTTAAAATCTAAACTTTGGGGTCATTTTTAAATTACGATGTTATATTTGCCTATATGCCATTAGATGGCGCTGCGTATCATATTGGTGCACGTGCACTTTCACACGCATTTGCAACTGCTGGACAGCAGGGAAACGAGGGCATATGTACATGTACGTGCAAATGTACAATGTAAACCATTACCCATGCGTGACCCTTTGAAATGGCACGTACCCTCTTTGGTGAAGGAACTCCAATGGAACCATAAAAACTGCCCTCTTATCCTAAAACCCCTTAAAATCGATTCCCATGGCAATTTATATAATAGTGGCGGGGCAGATACATGCATGCATGTATATGCATGTTGATATTATATAATGTAGGCCTATACACTGTATAGTAATTAAATAATAGTGCATTTTTTAATAAAAGTACTAATTAAGGTACAGCTAACTGTATATACAGTGTACATGTAGAGCATGCATGTTGAATAAGTATACATGTATGTACATTTAAACTGATTTAGTGCACACTACATGTAGATATTAATTAATGCCCTTGGGGCATGTGTGAACTTAATTGCCGCGGCCTCTAGCTGGCAAAAGGATGAATGGCATGGCCTTGAAATGCAGCATTTCGATTGGTTTCCCGATGGTGGGAATTTCTAATTGCAATTAATTAGAATATGGACTCGATGACAATTTACTGCTGTATACAAATACATGTACATGCATGAATGTATACATGTAGTAATGTATTATAAACAGCTCGTCACGGGACAAAAAATTAATTTTAGTAACTACATGTACAAAGTATACAATGTATACTGTACACGTGTAGGCCTACATGTATATTTTTTGTGACCGATCCATAATTTTTTTAACAAAATATTGGATTAATAATTTAGTAATTTAGCACATACAGTGGAGGCGGGCGGCACTTTTGATGTACGTATATGGCCTCTGTACGGGGCAAAATATAAAACTGGATTCGAATCATTTCGCTGGCCTTGGTAATTAATTCTGTCGTTTTGGCAAAATAACAACCTTTCACCTCTTTGAATTTATGCACCTGCTTCTTAATTCGCATACCAATATTCGAGTGTATTCTGGAACAAATTTTTGCATTTTTTTGTTTTTCGGATTCATTTGCTTTGTGATCGTCGATGAATGAGTACGTATAATACATCTATATGTGTCATAATTAAGGGATCGATGGTCCTCAATGTTAATTGTTAATTAATACGGCACTACAAACTTGGTGAGTTTATTTTTTTTATTTCTTCGCGTTTGGTGCAATAATTTAATTTCTTATTTGCTAATCTGTATTAATTAATTAAGGCCTTTATTATGATCTTTGATATATCGGACATATTGGTTTGAACAAATAAGCCTATCGATTGCATTGCCATATAGATTAGTAACTTACATTTAATTTGAATTACATTATTTTAGTTTAATTAAATTAAATTTAATTACATTAACTTACTTTACATTTAATTACATGTAAGTTACTAATCTATGGCATCGCCATGCAGCGCTACAATATTTTTTTTGGAGAACTTCAGTATTACATGTTTATTCCAGTACTAATATCAAGCTATTGTTCGAATTTTAATGAATTCCCGTTATTTACATGTATAGTGTCCTAAACTAGAATAGCCAAACTAAAAAATGTTCCAGAGTCCAGACGAGTATACTTGTATGACATTATTTCAAATCATTTACTTTCAATGCAGTGTTATATGTGCATGTACCTTCAACGCACTTTTTCCTACACCGCCCATATCATGACATGATCGATAAACGCCACATCTTAACTGTTAAATTCTCTATTTTTTCCGGATTAATCAGAATGATCCAATTTCATCAGAGACGTGTTACTTAGCCTCTTTTTGGGGGTAAAACGCGGAATTCAAGCTATATAAGGACAAGTGCCTTGTGATAAGATCTTCCCATGCATAAGACTGAAAAATCAGTTTCAGAATACCACATGGATGGCATTCCCTTGGAAGTTGCCATCTCAGTGAAATCAAAAGAATTACTGGGGTGTCAAGCCTGCACTTAGGTGCGACCCTTAATGATAAAAACATGCTGAAGCAAGGATATGAGGATGCATGGCATGGTCTGAAATACAGCGTTCGATTGGTTTCCCTATGGCGGGAATTTCAGATTGCCCAATCGTAATGCTGCATTCCAGATCATGCTATTCCATGCCCCCACGCTGTCCTTATCTATAAGTGTAAAAACAGCATAGAGCATGGAAATTGATGGAATAGCACGTAACATGGTCTTAAAATGCAGCGTTACGATTGGTTCCCCGTTGGCGGGAATTTCTGATCGCCCAATCGAAACGCTGCATGCTCCATGGTATTCCATGCTCTACTATGTTTTTACTATGTTAATACGATTCGCCTAATTCTGTGCTCTACCAAACAATATATTGTTATGTATTTTAACTGTAAATTTCCTTAATATGTTTTATCTCTTTCTTTTGTGTTAAAGTATATTTTATTATTTAGGTAGGCCTACATTACCTCCCTAAGCCCTACCACATGACACGTTTTGATTATAGGGTAATAAATATAATGAAAATGAAAATGTTTTGAACATAGCTAGCTAGGTTACTTGGATTTATTCAATGGTTAATAGTTCTTCAATAAGTGCATTACAATTAAGTGCAGCGGTTTTATTCGCTATCACTGCTAATTATTTTTAATCATTTTTTGAAGAATCGGTTGGTAAATCAACTGGACAACATCAGTAGCAAAAATAAAATCCAGATGGTCATAGCGTGGAATGCCAATATACGAAGCAACGTTGCTTAGGTGATCCCTGAGGTATCTTGTATTGGTCTCACTGATTAATGTATCTTCTGTTCCATAATACAGATTAACCGGTGCTGTCACTTTGCCGAGGTCGTATAATGGGGGCTCATCCTGGAATATTGCAATTAAACAAAACTGAATTCGTACTCGATACAGTGGTGATTAATTATAATCCCAATATTAAAACTCACACTTCCGTATTTTATTATATTCTTCTCTTTACCATAGCTATATTTTCGAAGGCCTTTCTCTCCGTTGTATATAACCATCTGCAAATTGTAGTCAATAGCGCCTAAATATACATAATCGCTTCAGAGAAAGCAAATATTTTATACAGGGGCTGTCCATAAATGACGTCCCGCGATTTTGGCAGATTTTTCAACCCCCTCCCCCCTTGAAAACTGGTTAGTGTCATTGTAATCTTTTTGTATAATGTAGCACTGCACTCTGATATTGCAGGAGAAAACATGCATTAAAAAAGAGGCAATGGAAAACTGAAATTTGCAAAAATATTTTGAACAAACTTGTTATTTAAAGTTGCGCATTTTGATTTTTTATGTGACGTCACATTTCTTAAATCCCCCTCACCTTCCTTCTCCCTCGTCACACATCACAAATGCGTGAAAAGTGCGTGACGTCATTTATGGACGGCCCCACAGTACATTAATTATGTACAATTGTACATAAATCTCTGCAGCGACAGTTAACTATTTAGGATAATTGGTGAAATAGAAAATGATATGAAAGATAACCCAGCAACCGGGATTAAGCAGTTAATATACATGTATCACAAATCCAAATTTATTTTGAGCTGCCCTTAATTTTGGTGCATGTACATGTGTATTTCCTGGTGCCTCTAGGCTCTTTAATTGAAATTTCATTAGCTCATTGGAAATTGATATATTACATATAGTTAAGGGGTTACCGTTAGACAATTGTTCTAATTGGTAGGCTACCAATCTTTTGGTTATAAAAGTATATGAAAGATGTATACCTGACCATAATGCAAGAGCAGCCGTGTTGATGTAGTTGTAATCGTCCCTGTTACTAAATTAGGTGTTCTGGTCTAATTACAAAGAAATTAAAAATGAGGTTATCCAACATTACATTTAAAACAAATGCATAAGCTATAGTTGCTTTTTAAAAAAACGTACTGATTTGATTGCTTTGAAGCAGAACATTTGCTTTAACATATTCTCCCCAAATGCAATATTTTATCAAGGTAAAAACGTATACTATACTTCTTACTAATATCTAATTGTGGGTTGACCAAAACTTACTTTATTCCAGAATTTATTGTCGTTAATTAGGAAGTTTAGAAGTGGTGTATCCATTAAAGGAAGTATCACGGTGATCAGTGTTCCAAGTTCCCGCTTGTCTAATGGAACCTGTAGCTCGTACCAGGAGAGTAATTTTACAAAAATCTAAAAGATAGGTTTAAAAATTATGAAAAATTTATGATTTTTTTGCTTCTATATCTCGTAAAAAAACTATTTAGTGTATGTCAGTCTAAAGTTCTTAACCATCGTTCTTCTAAATTCTATAATCACTGCGGAACATTTTGCTTTTAAAGTTTCATTTTTGTAATACCCTAAATTTTCATTTGAATTTAACACTAATCAAAAATGATAATGTATTTATGCAGATAACAATTTTTTGTATCTGTATTATTTATATTTTTAAAATATAATTTTTCATGTGAATTACCAGGCAAAAATGGTGTTAAATATTATATTATGTTTGTTTGTACTATCAGTTTGTCCAATTATCTTCATACTACATGTAGGTGCCGCTTACTAAGAATTTAGTAGTGTATTGGGTGAAACTTTTCCCACTTTAGATTTTGTAAAAAGACAAAAATTTTACCCTTGTATCATTGGAATGAGGTTTGTTTGCACTATCAGTTTAATTATTTTCATACTAGAACATTCCTTATTTAAATGCTAAGAATTTGCTTATTATGCATGTGGACTAATTTTTATAAAAATGTCGCGGAACGTGGACGGTAGGACCGTGTAAGTACGTTCACGAATTCTATTTGCTACCTATTACCTGCAAGACAGGCTCGTTGATAAACGCCCACCTTCCAGGATGTTGCATATCTGCCAAATTTCCCAATGGAGCCAAAGCAAAAATTTCCCTCACCTGAACAAATAGTCAATTAGGGGTTATAATCAGGGTAATTTCAGACCACTTTACTTGATACAAAATCATTAATTGATGTATTTTGTTTTTGGAAAATGTTAAATCAAGAATTGAATGTTGTCTGTAATAATAGCACTTACTTTGACGTTATATTGAGGCAGTTCAGCCAAAAAAATAATAGGCAGTCCACCTCCAAGGGATTGGCCACACATGTATAACTGGTCATGTCCTGTTGTGCCCAGAATGTAATCGACTGCGGCCGGTATGTCGTATTTTGCCATTTCATCAAAGCTAAAAATGCATGTTTTTGCTTAATAAGTCTTAATAAGAAATGCATCTACATTTAAGTTGGTAAAATTTCGTGGACATCTACACCGTGCTTCCTACATTAACTGTGTGAATTGGAATGTTGTAGAGGATCATAAGACGTGACTAATTACGAAAGCATAATGTAATTCATAACATAATTACAAAGAATAAACCAAAAATAAAAATCGGATGGGCTAACGTACGCAAGCTTTTTTGCATAGCATACATGACTGCAGTGTTTGCTCCCATTGGGGGGCAGCATTATGTTATTTTACTTAGGGATTTTTTTAATGGATTAAGCTACGGAGCGCCCATGACGTCATGAGCGCTCCGTAGCGTAACCGTTCTACTATAACTACGACCAATTAAGTACTATTCATGACGATGTTTAAATAAAAGGTTTTGCCCGAAAAGTTTTTTTTTTCATAACTTTAAGATATTTTCCTTTACCTGAAATCCCAATACTCTGGATCATCTGATGTCATATTAACATGACCTCGACTGTTTCTACTGCCTCTTAAGCTAATTATCCAGGCATCTCGTTTGTTGTCAGCCAATATGAATGCTGCAAGTAGAAATTTAAAATTAAGCATGTTTATTCATGTATATTGTACATAAAATGAATTTGGATCAACCCTAATTTGAAAAAATAACCCTCTTAAGAATAAATATTTTACGATTTTGAAAGATACGAGTGACTTACGAAAATTATTTTGCTTGTTGTTTGCAATCCAGGTGTCAGCTTCACTTATTGTTCCCGGAATAAACAACATTGGTAGTGCTGTTGAATTTAACGGTGATGTGCTAAGAATCCTGTCAAGCCTTAACTTATAGCCATCTTTTGTCGTGACATTATGGATTTCGTTAACGTAACCATTGTAAACAATACGTTGGGTCTGCAAAAAATTATCATGATTGTACACGAATGAATCATGTAATTCTAAATTAAACTAAATTTATAAATGCTATTTTAAAAAATGTGATTTTTTAGTACAAACAAGATATTAGTTAATTTTCGATGTTTTATAAGTATATTGGTGGAATATAGATTCTTTTAAGAAAATATAATTGGTTTAATTTAACTGCTTTTAATACCTTTTCTGTATCATTAAACCATTGTATAAAAAGTTGATAGTTTTAAATCGGACCACATTTGAAACCGCGACGAAAATCTCATAATAGAGGGATTGAGCACGCCTCCTTTAATGCTCCCTTAATGCTAACCACATTGACAGCACTGTATGTTATTCCAATGCGTTCTCGTTAAGGTAAATCAGTTGACGGGGCATTAAGGGAGGCGTGCTCAATCCCTCTATTAGAGGAATTGGGCGCGCTTCCCTTAATGCTCCCTTAATGTTAAATACATTGACAGCACTGTATGTTTTTCCAATGCGTTCTCGTTAAGGTAAATCGATTGACGGGGCGTTAAGGGAGGCGTGCGCAATCCCTCTAATACCATCAATAAAACGGAACATAAAATTAAAGTTTTACCGTATCCATGGTGGTTTCAGGTTCTAATTGAACAACCGTATTCAGCAACTGGCTTAAAATTGTCGAGTCTTCGTCGAATAACTTGCTCAAATCTGCGAATAACTGCAAACCGGTTAAGTCGAAAAGCATAGAATTTGGGGATTCTTTCAAAATGGTGTTTAGTGCCGGCAGGATGAGACCATCAAGTAGGCCAGCTTGAGATCCGTGCAAGGATCCAAGAAGGGCTAAAACTACCCAAAACTTCATTCTCGAGATACACTGTATTGGCAAACTTTTTAGATGCAACTGGACATGTAGGTGTCTCAGTTTGTGAATTGTACGTAGCTTCCAGCAGCAACCGGCCTTTTTAAGCTACTTGCTTAACTTGCTTGCATGCTTGATTGCATGCATGCTGTGCAGCCTGTGTTAGCTAATGATTTCAACCACGTTTTACATAGTGTGACCATGCAGTTGGCTGTTCAATAGCAGGGAACTGCAAAATGAACTTTTGTTTTCTGGATGTGTCAACAGCATATATCCATACATGTTGCCATCTACTCCCACAAAAACGTAGATGGGCCGGGCAGCACGAAATATTGCTTTGAACTCCTTTATGATGTGAATATCAGCATAAAAGCACATCTAGATTGTAGATCATACCCCAATTAATAATAATGTCGCAAAAAAGTGCCATAAATTATGTTTATTCTTACTGTGATTGTGCCTACTTGTGATTGTGTATAGAACAATTTTTTCGGTACCAATTAAAATGAAGTGCCATCTAGGCAACAACCATTGGGCATGTTTATCGGTTGACTCTTCTGGTCAAATGTTCAACCCCAAGTAGAAGGGAAATGCAGGTACATGTAGGTCAAAAAGGGCTTAAGTTTAATTTGAGATGTCAAAATAACCAGTACAATTCTAGTTATTGTATTTTGCTTGTCCTGCAGTGACCCATAAAGCATGACAAGACATGACTGAAACTATTTTCAACATTTCTGCACTTAATTACAGCTTTTTTCACTAGTTTTGTCCATTTGTACACACATGGATATTCAATAACTTCCCAATGAAAAACAATCTCTTAGTTATATGGGCCACACTATCAAAATATATTGGTAAATAGACAAACACGCGATATAATTGAGGCACTGTTAGCCCCAGGCCACACTATTGGCTGGAAACGCGCGTTTGGCTAGCCTCAAACAAGGCTTTTAATTAAAATTTTCGCATGAGATATTAATGTGCAAATTTTATAATTCTAGAATTTAAATTAAATTAAATGCTCTGTTTGAGGCTAGCCTGGGTGAGACCTGGGACTTAATGTTTGCTTTACATCATTGATGGGGCTTTTCAAACAATATGCTTATTGAGAATTTCGTGGTAGAAACGCAAAATTTCTTGTACACATTTATAAATTTCACAATTGATTTTTGATTTCAAGATGCTCGAAAAGTTTGACTCGATATTATTGATGCAAAAACCGTTTATTTGGACTAATTTTTAACAAGAAAATGCCACATTCATGTGTTAAGATTTAATTGTAATGTGTGTAAAACTCCACCTGGACCCAGCAGTTTCAATGCCCTCACCATGCATTTAAGGCATAAGCTTAAAATTCCAATGTATTCCAAGGCAACAATAACATTTGAAATTGATTTTATTCGTTGTTCATACAACTTTGCAATACTTTTTCGCTATACTAATTATTCTGGATCATGTATTGCATAATGGGGACGTAAAGCGTGTTGGCAACATCTTTGTCCCAAAAGAAATCTAGATGACCATATCCAGGAACAATGATAATTGTGGCAACACCACTAGGCATGTTATTCTTCAAATATTGCGTGCTTTCCAAACCGAGTATGAAATCATCACGGCCGTGATAAAGGAAAACTTTTGTAGCCACATTCTGGAGGTTGTACAACGGGGGCTTATACTGAAATTACAGTTAAATCAGATTAAATTGATTTTATGAAAGTCTGATGTACCATATCCGTATGCAATAAACCTATAGCTATTATGTACACTCACGTTTCCATATCTCTTATAATTTTCCACTTTGCCAAAATCGTACTTTCGAATTCCCTTCGCTCCATTGTATACAGAAGCCTAAAGAATCAAAGGGGAAGAATATACATGTATATACCATATACCCATATGGTATTTTAGTTCCTATTTGAAAAAAATAAATAATTCTATCCATTTCCACAATTGTACAATGTATAATATATACATTGTATGTGCTACCATCATTATTTTAATCTAGGTGATGCATTTCTTTTCTATTTGTTTAGTGATAAAAATTAATTAAAACTATTATCCAACGAAACAATTCATATTCAAAAATTACATATTTCATATATTTTAAATTGGTGCATAAATATAAATGCATAGTACCTGACCATAATGAAATAAGAGCCTAGTGGATGTAGAAGTCAGCAAGGATGCGAAATAATTAGGAGCTCGGGTCTGATCAATAAAAAAGAAAAATATATTAATTTTACGAGCACCTTGTATACAATTCTTGTATTGTAAAATAAATACAGTTGGATCAAAACGTATAAAAGTACACTCGGTATAGCAGTATAAAGCGAATAATTATGATTTGTAAAAATATCCCATTTGAACTTAATCCATAGTGATGATAAAGTGAAGTTGACTTTGCTATGCAAATTGAAACTAATTTAAGATTTTAAATTCATGACCTTTGCTTCTTACTTACATTATTCCACAATTTATTGTCAGGACCAATGTATTTCATGATCGGCAATTGAAATAACGGACCCATCGCCGTAATTAGTGCCCCAAGTTGTCGTCTACTTAATGGAATATGCATTTTGTATAAGGAAATCAATTTTGCCGCCAGCTGAAATGACAGATTTGAATTAGTTTCATTTTAAAGTTTGGTCAATATACAAATTTGTTTTGAAGTGTTTATCAGTTTATTACGTTAAGTAACGAATATGTCAGATTGCTTGCTCAAATTAATTCATTGTCTTGGATGTAGGAGAATATTTGAAATTTCGAAAAAAAAAAGTTAAATATTTTCCAATATTTCATACTTTACCTCTATAATTGGTTCGTTCATAAAAGCCGTCCTAATTACTGGATTTTCGATATCTGCCAAGCTTCCTAATGGAGCAAAAGAAAAAATTCCCTTTACCTATAAAGATGTAAGCATAACAATTTTCAGATTGCTTATACATATATATATATAAACAAATTGGCTTTCATATAATATAGCTTCCCTGAGATAATAAAACTTGCCTTGGCATTATATTGAGGTAGTGAAGCCAAGAAAATAATAGGTAATCCCCCTCCTAATGAATGACCGGCCATGTATAACTGTTGATGTCCTGTTGTTTGGAGAATGTAATCGACCGTGGTTGGCATGTCATATATTGCCAATTCGTCATAGCTAAAACGTCCATGTAAATGGTCACTTTTGCAAATTATTCTCCATAAGAAATTCCTAGCCAAACTTGGTTTATTAAGAAATATACACGTGGGCCAAAAGTCAGTGCCACTCCACTTTTTTAAATCTTATAGTTATGAAAATATCTTGATTGACAATTATTTAAAGTTGTTAACAATGTTTTAAGAATACAACATTATTTGTAGCTTCATGTACATGTATAATTGACTTTTTACCTCCATTCCCAATACTTTGGATCGCTTGAACTCAAATTGACATGACCTAAGCTGTTTTCAGTTCCTCTTATACTGATTATCCACACGTCACGATCCTGGTCTGCCAGTAAGAATGCTGCAGGTTATATATGAACACGTTTGCATTACAAATGGTATTTTATGGAATAGTTTGTCACATCATGGACAGTATAGAAATTTCAACATTAATAATTTTATTCGTGCTCTCTGAAACTGTTTGGTTATAGTCAGAATTGGTTAACTTACGGAAATTATTGTGTTTGTTGTTTCCAAAAAAGACTTCTGATTGACAAAATGTTCCCGGAACAAGCAGTATTGGTATTGCTGTTGCATTTAATGGTCTTGATGTACGAATTCTGTCAAGCCTCAACTGATAACCATCTTGTGTTGTGACGTGGTGAATTTCGTCAATGTAGCCGTTGAATTCAATGCGCTCACTCTGTGTTTTTTTTTTGTTTTTTTTTTAAATATTAATGTACATGTACTTTACAGCAGAGATAACATGTATTCGTAAAGCTTAAAAATGTACACACAAAAAATCAATCATATATAATCAATGTGAGTTTTCAAAGAAATGCAATATGGACGCATGTCGTTCTATACTGTTGTAGGATCCTATATTAATATGAGCTGCAGAGGAATTTTTAGAGCTTGTTTTATCATAACGAGCCTTTACATGTAGAATGTCACTGAATATTTTATACAATTTCTACACGTTTTTGTAAGAATTTTGAGAAACGTGACTCTGCAAATCATATTAACTTTTCGGAGTTTTATTAAGAATTTATGCTGTATAATAAATTGTTAATTCAGCAACATCCCCTTATCTAGTAAATTAAATTATGGATAACAAATAAAAATTGATTAGAATTAATTAAGCTTTAATATTGTCGAAGGATCTACTTGATTCTGTAACATTTTGTAACATCCCTTGCACGTAAAAGGTAAAAAAAAGGTCTTTTTTGTATGAAATCAGCTGTTTTCGCTATCATTGGAAATTATTTAAAGCTGCTACAAAACTTAAAACGCTATTTTAACGTCATTTATGAACAGCCTCAGAGCACACATGATTTCCTATATAATCGTATTAACAGAATTTTCCTAACTATAAGAATTAAAAAAATGGGTATAGGCATACATATTTGTAAAAAAGCAAGGGCTCTTACACGACTAATGCAATATACGTTAAATTTTGGATTTACCGTGTTCATGGGGATTTCATCTTCCAAATTAAATGTCGTATCCAGCAACATGCTACCTATCGTGGAGTCATCACCAAACAAAGTGTTGCCAAAATTTACGATTAAGTGCAAATCTGTTAAGCTGAAAAGGATGCTACTTGGGGTTTGGCTAACGATGGTGTTCAATGCTGGCAGAATTAAACCATTAATAAGGTCGGCTTGAGATCCATACAAGGATCCCAGCAGAAGGGTGAACACTACCCAAAATTTCATTATCTAAATGGTCAAACTAAAGGGCCTGCTGTGTGTTGCTACTTGCAACTCTTCTGAGCTTCCAGCAGCAGCATTTGCCTTTAAGGACTTTTAGCTTTATTCAGTGCTGAATATGAACAGCTTTGCAAATTGTGTAATTCTATACATGTTTGCATTCTGTAACGCATTTTGTGATGTTTACTGTACGTGTAACCTTGCTTGTTCATCATTCCGCATATTTACATACATGTACGTTCCGTAGATATGAGGATCACGAATGCATACTAGAATTTGTAATTGTTTCAAGAGCCATTTTTTAACTCCTGCCAATTTTTACGTTAAGAATTCAGTTGTAAATACAAGAGTAGAATTTAACAGGAATGACTCACTTTTCTATTGTAGTAATGTTAAAAAATGCATTATATTTTAAGGGTTATAATTGTTTATTTAAATCGGCAACATTTTATAAAACACTATTATGCTGAAAATTCGGTTAAACAAATCACAGAATTTCTAATGTTGCACAAATCTGTAGAAAAGTCATCTTGACTTTATTAGAATTGTGAAAATACAGTGGCTATTAATATTACAGTAAAACCTGTTAAAAGTGAATATCTAAAACAATGGAAAAGTTGGTCACTTTATATAGGCCATCTCTATTTCAATTTTTCTATTGACAATTAAGTGATCATGTTCAATCTACAATAGCAAGAAATTAAAAACACAAGCAAATCCTTAATCACTACACCTACCCCTATCACTACAGAAGAAAGCATGTCATTAATGTTAATATTCTTATTTTATATCAACATTAAGCTCAAAAGATTTGATTTTTTCCAATATGTCATGCAGACAACGAAAATTCCAATTGGACAGGTACACATGTTTGCGTCTGGATATTTTTAATTGATTAATGCATTATTTTGTTATTTGCATGTGTAAAAATTGACAGATTTTGTCAGATTTAATTGATTTATGCAGGCATTGAAAAATTTGAGGAATTTAAAAGGAAGATAATTTAAAAATCTAGTACTTGTGTAAAGACCATACATTTTCGCAAACATATACAGTATATACATTATATATAGAACACATCTATATACATGTATATTCTTCTGATTTAATTACGTTTACCCATGATGCGGTAAGTGAAAAAGTAATTGGCTTTTATTACGAATTATTTTGTAAGGCAGACATCTACATGTATATATGCGAACACCCCCTCCTTCTATGGATTAAAAAATAGTTATATAACTCAATCAACCATATAACATGTACACATATTTATATAAACTACACTTTACAACGCATTGACATGTCTGTACATTCTGTCATGCACATTACATCTGTTTTGCCAATTAAATAAACAAATTTGCTAATAAACTTTATTATAATCTGTTCATAGATGTTGTAATATTTGGCGACATGATCTTTTTGATATATCTGAGTATAGTTCGTTTTATGATAGTGATAGATTGCTGCTGTAATCTTGCCCAGGTGGAAAAACTACATGGGACCATACATTATGATATGTCCCAAATATAGCAACGTGTCATATCCTATACACATTATAATGTGTGAAAATATGTATGTCCACATATGGCACTTTGTCATTGACAGTATACAGTAGTATAATTAAGCTTATATAACGGGTGAACAGTCTTTATGGTGAACAAGTTTTTACACCACTTTAGATAGGAAAATTCTGTTAATGCTGTTAAATAGGACTGATCGACTAATGTTGTTAGATTTTATACCTACGTTAATTTTTTCATGAAAACTCAAATTATAACTTTTTAGCAACATTTCATATAAGTTGCTTCCTGCAGTGCACCACTGTGCTGCAGCGTAGCTACCATTTGGCATCATCCTGTTTTTATAAAACATTGCAACAACTTTAAATAATTGCCAATTTAAACATTTTCTTTCTTTCCCTAACTTGACATTTTATCCATATAACCTATGGATAAAATGCCACAACAAAACAGAACCAAATGTGTTTAAAAAAAAGGGTTATAGGCTAGTCTTTTGTGACCAAATGTTCAGTAATATAAGGGTAAAACATGCTGAAGCATGGATAAGGGGATGGAGAATAGCAAGGAAACATACCTGTGATTAGTCTATACACCCGCACATAGTGCAGGTGCAAAGTAATCACAGGTATGTTTCCATGCTATTTTCCATCTTCTTATCCATGATATTATCCATGCTTCAGTATGTTTTACCCTTATATTATATATAACTATTTTAAACCATATGCTGCTCTTTTCAGCGGTGTTGCTGTAACCTACTTTCCCATCAAATTGCGTTGTTAAATAATGCAAACACATACAGCACGCGACCGATTCATACAGTACATATGTTTAGCGTACATTGTCAATGTCGTGAAATGAGACAAATAGCATTGTTGCAAAACAACTTAACTGTTTGTGGTTGTTTCGTGATATCCCAAATCATGACGTCGATTGCTCGAACAATCGAATATAGCCTACATGCACGTAGATCAAGCGAAAACCACCTGGTCCGCAATATAATCGCCCGCAAAAGCTACATTCACATAGGTCCTACAATCTTTCAAATAACGTGTTTTCAGAAAAAAAAAATTGCATACAGCATACATCCAGAAAAAAAATTACATATTTATGGATAGAAAAACTTGTTTTATTTATTTTCTGCATACATAATCACTTTCAACAATGCAATTAACGCAAAATGGAATGGTACCTTTGCAAGGCACTGTTATCGTACAAGCAAATGATGTTCTAAGCTTAACACTTATTCCTCCAAACCAAAAAAATAACATACAGTTCTGTGCAGAAAGGGAGGAAATTTAGGTGAGAAAAATATACGCTTAAAAACATTTCTCAGGTTTTGAACAAAGATTTTTAAGTAAATTTACACTTGGAAAAATCCATTTCTGGGTGTTGTTTCATGAATCTGAAATGAAAAAAACAACAACTCAGTTTTAGCCTTAGAATTCTTTTTTCTAAAAACTTGTCCAATGATAACTCACTTTTCGAGCACATCTCGTTTCTTTTGATCTTCGGATGTTGGTAAACCTAATTCCTTCTGCCTTTGATCGTACATCATTTTTTCTACCATACCTCTTGTTTCTCCATCGAGATCCGATAGCTAAAAAGAAAGTGTTTAATTTGCGTACTTAATAAGAGGTATGAGGAACAAAACTCATTCATTACTAATTTTGCCACACTACCTTTGATGGTTCAGGATTTACTTTGCGTGTATTGATATCAGGATCGCTCAAAACAAGTTTGCTCCACCATTCCATTTTGTTAAGCTGAACGATTGCAAAACGTTAATAAAAACAGTTAAAACGAAATGACAATTTATATTGCAGAATATAAACCGAATATGTCAACTAACCTTTTCCATGGTAATATTGATACATTTGTTTTCTATTACCCAGAGGGATTCTTCAACCTTTATCTTGTTGTATAATTCTCCATCTATGATCGGAGGATGCCCTTTTAGTCCTATTTTCAAGTGCTGCGAGAAAATGTATGCGTATAAAGAGTTTATTTAGCAGTTTAGGAGCTGTAATTCGATCACCTCTTTAAAATAACCAATTGTACCTTTTGTTGAAAGTCGACAATTAGATCACGGCTCTTAAGTGGAAATGTGACATTCATTGGTATTTTAAGCTATAAAGAAGCATCCTGGTTACAAAAAAGTACATTTACTTTGAGAAATAAAAAAGTATTACACCCTTCTAGGAAATATTACTTCAACTTCAGCCAAGCTTTGAGTCCATTTATAATTAGGCAAATCACATCCGTTTCCAGCATTTGGTTTCAATTTTCCTTTGTCGTTTGGGTCTTCCTCCTCGTCGCCATCGGTCTGTAACATTTGCTATTAAATAAATAACCCGATTTATTTAAAGTTTTTAGATTATTATCAAATAATCCATACAGTGAAACTTCGATCTTTATGCATCTCAGGCGACTGACTGCTAATCGTAGTTTCACTGTACTGGCAAGTCACTCTTTATGACTAAATCGTAAAGCTTGTCTATCTATAAAGGTATTAATATTTTTGTTAAACACCAAAACCTGCAAATAGCATCCTTCTATATAGCGCACTACCTCGCAGTTGACACGGACCGATATTATAGAACATTGTACCCTCAAACAGCACAACCTGTGGTTCGGTCCCAATGGTTTGCGCTATTCACAGGTTTTGGTGTATTTTAAATTTTATTATACTACAAAATTCGAAATAACAAATCCGTAACATTGCTTTCCTATGGGTTCATGCAAATAGTTTATATACAAAAAGTGTTAGCTTTTTGAACATATTTTGTCACAATGAGTTCAACTGCTTAAACTACATAGTTCTAACTTTAGATTCCTTGGCCTCATCGGCATCTTTAAGCTTAGCATTTCCATCTTCAACTTTGTCTTGTTGATTATCCTGAAAATGACAAGAACATTTGGGTAAATGTATATTCATGAGCTACAACAATTATCCCAACATTTTACCTTCTGCAGAGATTTTTGTAATGTTTCAGCTTCCTCATCGGTCAATTCCTTAATTTTTGGTTCGGCAGCATTTATCAAATCCTGAGCATTTCGTGCCGCAGCTTCCTCTTCTGCTTTTTTAGCAGCTGCTGCGATTTTATCTTGTTTTCGTTTTTCCGCAGCCAAGTTTTCGGCCTTTTTCTTTTTTTGGATGTCGAAAGCTAATGCTTTATGTTTGTTAAATTTTTCCATTAGAAGCTGAAAGGAAACCAAGATAGAAATCAACTGCATAGGCCTATAGACATGTATTTCATTGTCATTGGGGAATTTTTATTAATTATATACCTTCTCGGCTGAACCTTCACCACCTCCTGTGTAGAAATCAGTCTTTCGAGCTAGGAAGTTAAATAGGGTGTCGAAAAACTGAAAGATATCAACAAATTTGTTACAATTAATTGACATCAAACGTGCAGCATGGCATGACTATACATGTACTGAAATATATTTACCTCTTGTATCCCACCCTCGTGTTGCTGAGCCATAGCCAGCAACATGGTATCAAATCTTTCAGGATCACTTTCCGGCATTTTAGTAACCTTTTAATTACGAAAATTGAACTGAACTTACAGAAATACAATCAACAGCTCCAACACAAAGTCAAAAACAGAATGGTTGTTAAGTGCGATTGTACTACCCTCTAGAGTCTATCATTCAAAACTCCAAAATTGCGCACTTGATTTATCGCTTATTTATGTCAGGTATGCGCATAACCATAGCCCCCTATATACTACAGGCCCCTGCTTAACGGCTTTCCTAATGGGAAAAAATTGACGCTAGGTGGCGCC
>JAQGCC010001566.1:0-22838 GCA_034698905.1 Xestoiulus laeticollis | reverse complement strand
AGGAAAACGTGTCTGCATGTCGTCTGCTTGCCTAGCCAATGCGTTTTAAGCTTCGGCCACCAGGTTCGCCAATGCATGTGAGCATGCGCAGTTGCTAATGGAAAACTCCATTATTTTCAGATAAGCTTAAATAGAAATAAAACACGTTCAATGTTTGTATTTCATCCACTGTTTTTTTAAAATTAATTACCTCGATTGCAGGTGCTTTTAAAACGAGAATGTTTGGATTAAAAGCTAACCAAGTCCTCATAATGGGATGTTTCTGATGAGGAGTAATCAGACTTTGTCCAATGAAAAAAGCTTCTGAAATTAGAAATTTAATTTAATTGCATTAAGATGAAACCATAATCAGCTTTTTGTCACCCCTTCATAATTTGTATCTCATTTATAAGCAATTCGTTATCAAACTAAATGATTTCATTAAAACTTCTGCTAAATTTCATTCTTGCATTATCAATGGGCATTGCTACTTGACAATTTAAAAGTTTATTATAAATAGAAAATCATAAAACATACAAATCCAAACCCTCAAAAAAACTCAAATCCTAACCACGATAAAAAAAAGCCAAATCCTAACCATGCAGCATAAACAACAAAAAATCTTAACCCGCACAGAAAACTCAAATCTTAACCATAAGAAAAATCCTAACCAGCATGAACAAAATAAATCCAAACCCTCACAAAAACTCAAATCTTAACCACGATAAAAAAAAGCCAAATCCTTACCACGATAAAAAAAAATGCTAAATCCTAACCACGATAAAAAAAATGCCAAATCCTAACCACGATAAAAAAGCCAAATCCTAACCAGCATAAAAAAGCCAAATCTTAACCAGCATAAAAACAGCCAAATCCTAACCATCACAAAAAAGGCCAAATCCTAACCATTGTCCAGACCAAATCTTTTTGGCTTTGTACATAATCACACCATATAGTTAGGCTATTATGAAAAAAAAGATGCACGCGCACCACGATCACTACATATGCCATCATTTTGCCATGGTCAAATTTGAACATATTTAAACTATTTGAACGTTAATTGAATTTATGCAAAACTAAATTAAAACAAATATATAAATAGTCAATTTGGCCCCATATATTAAAATGTGCCTTAGTAATGCATGCTGTTTTAAAAGCATGCATCACATTGCATCACGAGGCTTATTAGTGCTTAAAATGACCTTGTTGAAGTGTTGATATCTAAAATGCTGCTGACCAATCCATAAAATAAGCCATGCAAAAAACTAAATATACTATAGGTATCAATATTGTAACCAATCCACTTGTTAGAAATAGACTACTAGTTGTCAAATATTGCGAACTTTGTGTTGGAAAAATGAGTTTACCTGTCAAATAAACATGAAATCAAGCTTAAGTTTGTGTGCTGGTTTTCCACCAACTTGAAACTACATATCCTATAATATCTTAAATGTTCAAATGTGCAATCCCATGCACTCTCTCCTACATGTATATTAAAATAACAAAAATGTACATTTAAGTGAAATGCATGTTAAAATTACCTTCTCGTTTGGCCCCTATGAAAGCAGCAGCATTTCCCAGCAGAAAATGCTGTTTCGGTCCAGGCAAAAGTTCAATTAAACGAGTTATTTTCCATGTTTTCAGTCTGTAGATGAAAATGATGGTAACTAACAAACCGAATGTTATTGTAGGTAACAACAATAATAAAGACACCATTGTCATCAAATATGCACGCGTCGATCGACGTCCTTAATTATTTCTTACACTTTTTACCACCAATGTGAATATCTATTGCTCCTTCAGATGTTTGATATGTTGATAATAATTCATGTTATCAATTTTTATATATTTACACTCACAATCTGGAGATACGAGTAGCTGTATAAATAATACAAAACATTTGTCTGGTTAAAATTAAATGGTTAAATTTAAGTACACGTATAGGTTATGCAAACATTACAATGTACATGCATGTATGCTAATTAATGACTATCATGGAATAAAAAGATGATTATTTCAAATTGATCTTAATTGATGAATAGCTCAATCATTTTATTAGTTGAATGAATTTGACCATGACTTCATGCATTAAATATAAATAGCATCCAATTTTGTCTGGCAGTGCATTTTGAAGCATGATTGTGGACTTTCAAACCTTTGAAGATTTAAAATTTATCTTGTTTATAATTGTGGTAATATATGCAAATATACTTAATTACACTTATATAAAAATATAAAAATACACTTAATTACAGTAACTTGTTGTGACTAGTGACATGTGGTCGTTGAATTCTCAGTGCAGGGTCAAAGGTCATTGCAACATGCCCAAAAAAAAACAGAAAATCAACTGTAATTTTCACAACAAAAACAAGTTTTTTAGGCAGTAACTTTAAATATTGCAAAGTTCATTAAATAAACTTTGCAATATTTTTGAATCAATTTGAATTTCTAAATAAAATGATGAATATATTAAAATGTTTTCATGCAAGAACTACAGAATCTTTTATTGCATAAAAGGTGCATTTTTTCTGAAAATAAAAAAGTCAGTTAAATTACATCACATTTTTTTGACCAATGACGACCGAGCAGTCGACCATGACACACCTTTTTTCCGAACATGGATCGCGGTCCTTCGCTGAAAAGGCTTACACCACAATATATGCGGATACGTGGACGTATTAGTGTTCCAATTGAAGTTAAGATTCTTGATTTCTTTCTTCGTTTTTTTACATGCCTGCGCATGAACACACACTGATGTGCTCACCAGTCATGACAAAGCAAGCAGTGAGGTGCTTTCGTAAGTTGTCAACTGGGGTTTCCTAAATTATTTGTTCCATTGTACCCCATAAGAAAAAAGTCGGGCGGTGTCAGGTCGGAGATCTTGCTGGACACGCATCAGGACCACCTCGGCTGATCCACCTGCCAGGAAACCACTAATTTATGTACGCTTGGACATCGACACCCAAATGTGCCCAGCAGCGGTCATGTTGAAATGCATGTTTGTACAAGGCATTAGAGAGTTTCAGGATATCGGATTACTATTTCCTCGTACCGCTATTGTCACGTGAGAATGTGCTAATGCAGCTGCGCACGTATAAGGGTGAATCAAATTGTGTAACGTGATAATCCTGTTTGTTGCGTATAGCGGGGAGTAGGGGGGAGGTGCTATTTAACCGGTTATTTGTATAATAGCGTCCATTTTATGTGACAGGATGTTGATGAAAGTTACAGCGCTTAAAGAAAGTGGTAATGTTAATGTATGTGTAACCTGAAACTGCTTTTATTTCCAACTGTAATAGCGTAGCGTAATCCGATATCCTGAAACTCTATTATCTCTGTTATTTGATGTCTGCGCCTCTAGGTTCAGGGCATCTCAAACGACTCCCTTTTTTCACCCTCTAACACACCCTCTTCATTTGGGCAATGCGAAAGATTACACCCTGTATTTGACATGCATTTCATACATCTATGTCACATTTCTAGAATAAACTTGCATCGATTTAAATATGTACCTTTCATAAATTCCAGTAAACAAATGTTTAACGACAAGTCTGTAGTTTGCAACATTTCAACGGGCTTCAGCGATTCTCAATTCAGATTCAAAGTAAATTTTTAAAAGTAAATTAACTAAATGAGATTTTATTGCCTTCTTTCCAGTTTCACCCACATCCCGTTAAAGGGCCGAAACACCAATTCTGCCAAAAGTTTTATTTCCTCCAATTTGTGTATTGCTGTGATTTTGAACCGACGAAGAATCTTCGAAACGATGATTTTTTCTTCCATCATTGCAAATTTCTGACCTGAATTTTTTTAAAAAAAATCAGACCGTTGATAATACTTTGAAAAACTCCTATAATTTACAATTTGTGTTATAGTTTTTGGAATTTCGGGCACAAAAAACTCACCGATGCAGTTTCTAGGTCCTGCAGAGAAGGGAATATACGCATAAGGATGACGACCAGCGGAATTTTCTGGAAGAAATCTATCGGGATCAAACTTTTCCGGATCCGGAAAATAATCGGGATCCCGGTGAATCTTATGAACTGGAAACAACACGTCTACGCCGGCCGGTAGAAGATATTCTCCTGAAATAATGAACGGTTAAAAATGTTAAATACACAAACATTAAAAAAATTGATACGCTTGTCGTACAACGCCACCTTTTGTTGTATGCAGGATTTTAAAATAATTCGGCAAGTCGGAAACGTTCACGTCAAGCAGACGCTCTTATCGTGCATCAAAACGACTCGCCTGGCAAACGTTTGCAGGCGATTCCGCTGAAAAATGACAGTTGATTTTAAATTTTGAACGCCGTTTGCCAATCCGCCCGAGTGGTGGCGCTAAACATAAGGCGCTTTTGTCAAAAGACGCGTCATCAAAAACGTAATGTTTACTGGCTGCTCAAACTCGATAGAGGCTCATTTTTTCGAAACGGTGAACTATATAAATATTAGCGATAATGTTAGGAACCAACCCTTAATTTAAAAGAAATAAGACTTACCTGATTGAGGTAAAGTAGAGAAAAGGGGGTAAGGAGAAAAGAGAATCCTACACACAGTGCGATAGCAAGGCCAGAATCAGAAATATGCTAATGGGAAGCCCTCATAAATCAGCAGAAGCAGCGCCATGGCCTCCGCTGATACACTGAGGGTGGAAAAACAGGAAGCCAATGCCGGCACACCAAGATGGCGGACGCATACCAAAACACAGGAAGTCTCCAGCACACTTAGATGATCGATTTTACTTTGCTGTTTGGCCATTGAGAAAGCAAGGCAATACCGGTAGAATCAGCTGATTAGCTTCCGAGAGAAGCATATGACCGGAGGATACCTAGAGACCTGGACTGAACCTGAAAACTATGGCAGGACACTGAAATCTGTTTTTAAGTCTTCTGTAGGTGATCGAGGTGGGAGACTAAGGTCCAAGAGGTCCTGAAGGAGTTTGGGACGAGGTTATGATGGGCCCAATGTGTGCAATTAATGCAATGTACCAGCGATAATCAAATAGAACTTATCAAGAGCAAGGGTCAACCAAATAATGTGTGCTAATTGGAGTTGGAGGGGTAAAGAGTAAGAGAGGGTTAAGTTCTACGTTGATGACCAGGACCGGGATGCGACTCCCGGAGAAGGAACGTACCAGCATCCCGCACCAGAAAAAGATTAATTGGTTTTTGTCCCCACCCGCCTTGTCCATAATAAAGGCATAAAGACCTGAAAAGGGGGTGGATATGACAATAACGTGTTTCGATACTTGCCAATTTGTATATCTTCGGTTAACTTTCGACCGTAAAATGGCACCGGCGGAAACATTCGGAACGACTCTGAAAATCCGCGAAAGCATTGAGTTCTCATATAAACTTTTTTGCCGTAATTTTGAAGATTTGAAATGAAGTCGTAATTTAATAACAAATACGCTTACCTTTAATGACACATTCCAAGAATTTCATTCTGTGAAGATCGTCGCTCGATATCGCTCGATCCGAATCTCCTAAAAGTTCCCAATAAAAAAATATAATAGTTATTCAGATAAAAATCAATTCAAATGAATATTAAACTAGAAAAATGTCCATTTTCTCATTTACCGAAAATATCATCGAGTTCTCGGTGCACTATCTCCTGAATCTCAGGTAAGCGTCCTATGTTATATAAAATCCAGATGGAACCTGCTGCAGTGGTGTCATGGCCCTGAAATGGACACCAGGCCCTAATTATTAAAAATTCATCGCTGAATTGGTTTTAAGAACGGTCAACAAATCTCACCTCGAACATGAATGTGTCCACTTCCTCTCCAATTTCGCTTTCGTTCAACTTTCGTCCCTCGCAAGTCGATTCCAACATCAAATCCAGAAAAGCCAAGCGTCTTTTCTTGCCGTAAACATCGCTTTCTTTATCATCGTCTATATTCAATTTCTTGCCTGCCGCGTATTCGGCTTGTCTTTCTTTGATTACCTGCGATTGTAAAAAGGCAAGTTTAGTTATTTCAAATTTTTACCTGACGCGCGGTAGAAGTGATTTCATGCATTCCTTTTTTCATTTGTTATGTAGAATTTAATTTAAGAAAATGTCTCTTAATGCGCTAGTAAAGCCACCTTGCGGCTGCAATCGGAACTAAACACGCGAGCGACAAAATGTAGCGACACATCGTTTTGTTTGGGTGGCCGATGCGCTAAGAACGTCCCCTCGCGGCTGCAATCAGAACTAAACATGCAACATGAAATGTAGAGTGACACATAGCTTTGTTTGGGTGCCCGAAGCGCTAGCAACACAACCTCGTGGTTGCAATCGGAACTAAACACGCGAGCGACAAAATGTAGCGACACATCGTGTTGTTTGGGAGGCCGATGCGCTAAGAACGCCGCCTCGGGGTTGCAATAGGAACTAAACAGGGGGTTGTCAAAATGTAGAGTAACATATCGTTTTGTTTGGGTGCCCGAAGCTCTAGCAACGCCACCTCGTGAGCGAGCGACAAAATGTAGAACGACACATTGTTTTGTTTGGGTGGCCGATGCGCTGGCTACGCCACCTCATCGCTACAATGGAAGCGACGAAATGTAGCAACACATTCAACGCTGTGATTCGCGCTGTGAACGCTTGGAAAATGTGACGATTTCCGTTACATTTCCCGTCACGCTGGGTTCAATTCGCTCTACCGAGATTTTTAAGCTAATGCCCTATTCGCAACGGCGCGTTGCTTTTACGCACGTCACAGGATTTTTTTTTCCTTATGACGTCACGCGCGCGCGCGTAAGAAATACGCATGGCGTGTCAAAACGGAGCAACACAGCGCTCCATACAAAGGCGCGTTATTTAAGCGCCTTTGTGATTAATTTGTCGTTGACGTTTTCGAACTATTATGCTATTCATGCATACATTTTTAATATATTTACGTTTATGTTAATGCTTTGCACAGCTTTTTTATGCTTTATGCTATATTCGACGATCTCGACGTTAATGGCGCGAGAAAACTTCTCTTTCAAACGAAAAAAAAAGCAGGATATACGCGCGTCACTTTGGATTTCTATCCAATGGTGATGCGCGCTGACGTCATTAGGCCGCCGCCCATTTCCTGTTACCCATGCGCAGGAATGAGCATCTTGCGACGTGCGTCAGAATATGCGCCGTTGCGAATAGGGCATAATGCACGCGTATAGAAATTTCACTTTAAAAATTGTTCGATTACAAATTTACAATAATCACTTGATAATACTGTTGTTACCTTCTTCGTAAAGTCGTGCAATATTCGCAGGCATTTTTTCTGATTCCTGCCATATGACGAAAGCTTGAAAATGAAATCCGGAAACAGCCACGGTGTGATCATACGAATAGCGATGATTTCAGCCACCCTGATTTTGAAGCCATATTGTAAAGTCAAATAATTAATATTTGGTACAATCCACATTATTTTTAAAATGAAACAATACTTACGTATTGACTGCGTTAACATATTCAGAGTCAGCATCTACTTGCGCTTTGATGGTTTGCACTCCCATGGCAGTTTCTTAAAAAAATTAAAATCCAAAATGTTGTTAAAATTGCATTTGAAAATATGAAAAATGTGTTTCAATAACAGTGAAATACCGGCTATAACATCCAAAGTGCATCTCGTCATGTAAGGATAAATGTCGAATTGACCTTTGCCCTCGAACTGCTCCAGAATACCGACCAAGATGTCTGCCTGTTCGTTGAAAACACTGATGAAATCTTCCAAAATGCGAAAATGAAAACTAGGAGTCAACAATTTGCGCCGAGATTTCCATTTATCACCGGTACTAAAAAACACAAAATATCAGTTTAATTTAAAAAAATGATTTAAGTTTTTATAGCCTAATTTAAAGTTTAGATTTTAAACTTCCAGCAGAAAATATATTGCACTTTATTCAAATTAAGTTAAGTGTTTTTGTAGTAAAGTGTAGTTTACGGCAGAATTTTAAAACTGCTGTAATGCCAGGTTTACGTGTGCGCGTTTTGCGTGCGTTTGCAGCGACTTTTTGCGTCCTGGCGCAAAAAAGCGGACGCACACATGTGACATTTCATTTTCGGCCGCATGCGTCGGGTTTTGAGTGCGTCGTAGGCGCGTTCAAAGATTTGAACTTTTTTGCGTTGCAGTGTACGTGCGTCAAAACAAAACGGCGGCCTATAGCGAAGAATAGACGTGATTTTTAACGGAAATAGAAGGAACATTTTTGACTGAGAAATAGACGTATTAAAACGAAAAGAGGACGCATTTGTGACCAAAAATTGCGGCTTTTTTTACAAAAAAAAAACGACGTTTAGGCCTAAAAGGACGCATTTGTGATCGAAAAATGAATTTCACGCCTATCGAATGGAGGACTTAGAATTCGGCCTATGAGCAGCAATGTGCCAATCTGCTTGCAGCAAATGTGCTGTGTGCAATTAACGCACAGTGAAACGTGCACGTGTGAACTGTGACCCATCAACCTTTTGCTGCAGCACAGTATGCATGTGGACGCGTGTCCATTTGAACTTATCAACGCACCTCAGACGCAAATGCAGATGCAAACGCAAAAACGCGCACATGTGAACCAGGCATAAAATCGAAAACCTGCAGTATTTCTGCAGTTAAAGTGCAGTAAATGTGTGGTAAAATTGCAGTTTTTGTAAATAAAAAAATACGAAATTACTGCATGCACTCTCTACAATTAAATAAATGTAAAAGTAATGTAAATTATTTCGTTAAACTGCCGTTTTTAGAGTAGTATATAGTACAAAATTAATTTAATTTTATTGCATTAAATCTATTGTAAATAAACTTTTTTTTTAGAAATGTAAATACCACAAAAAATACTGAAAATAAACTTAATGTTTTATTACGTTTTAATATGCTACACAATAAAACCCGAATAAAACTGCATTTTCACTGCACGAAAGCTGCCATAAAAATGCAGTAAAACTGCAGTTTATCCAAATAAAAATGCAGTTTTTGTTTCATTAAGGTGGGTTCACACCCCGTAAAAATAGAAAACATAATACACGAAACAAAGAAACACATAAAACATCGCGTGCACATCTACCCTTCTGTTTCATTAAACATGCCTTTGCCATGTTTTATGAAACACTTTGGCGATCCGGCAAGAGTCGGTCTCAATCAAATGGAATTTAGGAAACACTTTTTTCACATGGTTTTGCGATCAGACGGCGCTTCAACCAAAGGCCCTTCAGTCATTCAACATACTGTGGCAAACGCGAGAAAAACGAAAAACACGCGCTTCTTATTTA
Organism: Xestoiulus laeticollis; assembly: GCA_034698905.1. Lineage (NCBI taxonomy): Eukaryota > Metazoa > Arthropoda > Diplopoda > Julida > Julidae > Xestoiulus > Xestoiulus laeticollis. Next base: position 13,623 of record JAQGCC010001566.1, on the reverse strand, counting down.
GTGCCGCCCGAACGAATCGCCGATTTCAATTTTTAAAGGGTAAAAAAACCTTAAAAAAAGATAAAGCATGTTATCGTAATTGATAAATCTTGAAGCAAGTAAATACGCCACGGCATTAAATTTACTGAAACACACACAGAATCGTGATGGTCGAGAGGAAAAAAATCACTTCGTCCATCTTCGTTTCTGGGAATTTGGTTTTGCAGTGTGAACGGTATGTTTCATAAATTTTTCCGAGATAAGTTTTGTGAAACAGTTTTTCAAAACTGTGTTTTGTATTAGGTTTTATATTTCCGCGTGGTGTGAACGCGGTTCTAAATTCCTTTGATCTAGACCTACTCTTGCCGGATCGCCAAAGTGTTTCAAAAAACATGACCAGGTCATGTATTATTACACAGAAAGGTAGGTGTGAACGCGATGTTTAATGTGTTTCCATAGCCGCGTTCACACCACGCGAAAATAGAAAACATAATACGTAAAACAGTTTTGAAAAACTGTTTCACAAAACGCATCTCAGAAAAATGTACGAAACATACCGTGACAAAGTCATGTTTTATGAAACAGAAAGGTAGGTGTGAACGCGATGTTTTATGTGTTTCCTTGTGTTTCGTGTATTGTGTTTTATATTTCCGCGTGGTGTGAACCCACCTTTATACTACAGAAAAACTGCAGTTAATGTCAAGTAGTGCAGTAAATGTGCAGTAACCAACTGCAGTTGTGGCAAAATATTTTCTGCTGGGAATTTAACCGTTTTGAAACGTAAATTATAAATACCTGGTTAAAAGTCCGGTACCAAGCCAAGAATGAATAAATCTGTAGAAAATAGCTTTTTCTATCAATTTATTGCTTCCCAGTATGGCCTAAAATATCAACGATATTTAAAACACAAGTTATATAAAAACAGATTAATTTAAAAAAAAATTATAAATTTATATAAAAATTACCTCAATTGCAGGAGCTTTTATGATGGTGATTTGAGGCACGAAAGCCAACCAATTTCGATTAACGGGATAGTTCACATAATCCTTCATTAAATTCTGACCCACAACAAAATTATCTGAAATTCATTTAAGAACAATTGGATTAATTTCATTGAGTTAATTTTTTAATATTATTATTTTAACAATAACTAACTCATATTCTTAAATTATAATATTGTAGACTAGTGGTCTAGCTGGTTTTTTATTTAAAGGGACGCAATAGCAAATTATAATACAGAAGCACTTGTCTAAAATAATAGTCATGGAACAAGGAAAAATATTATTTTAGACAGGTTCTACTGCAATGCCACTGTTATTGTACAGTACGATTCATTCGATTGAACTCTGAACCCTCAATGTCATCTGGTATGATTTCAAATCAACTAGTCTACAATTCATTGGATATATATTAATTGGTATACAATTAATTACAATTAAAATGCAAGCTATTAAAAAATAATTTAATTTGAAATTGTTTTACCTTCTCGTTTTGCCCCTAGAAAAACCCAAGCATTTCCCAGTGGAAAATAGGGTTTAGGTCCTGGTAGTTTGTCGACCATATGAGTAATTCTCCAAGTTTTTAATCTGTAGATAAAGATAATGGCGATTAACAGACCGAGGGTTAAAGTAGGTAACAATAGCAATAAAGGCACCATGATCATCCCAAGAATTAAATAGAAATTAAAATCAAATGTCCGACATTAGATAAATTGATATCGATGGCTAGCTGCAGACATCCGTTATCAACTACGCGTATGTCAACATTAAAATCCTAAATATTTTTTTTATAAACTCTGTTTGAGGCTAACTTAAAACCTTGCCAAAAAATGGGTGATCCATGCTCGATTATTTTCAATGAAAATTCAATGAAGCAGAGGCGGAAACGAGTAAACTTAATACAGTGAAACATTGAACAACCATGGGAGCAGGCAAAAGTGTTCACATTAGACAGGTGTTCATTGTATGGAGGTTTGCTATGAAAAGACAATATCCAATGAACTATGTTTATTGTACATGTATACAATTGAATACATGCATGTATAACATTATGCGCACATTAATGCATAATGTCATATGTTTATTAGTTGGTTTGTTCGTTTGTTATCATGCCAGCTTACAAACGGCTTACAATACGAACTAAAAAACCTTACAGGGGATTTTCCCATATCAATTGCATGGATAACATCTTTTATGCTATCCAATGTCAATTCCGTTTAGCTTCGTTCGCTCATCTTGCTCGATACATATATGTACATGAACACATGTACTATGATTTGCAATTGGCTACCAGTATACCCAAAATAATTAACTACAGACTATAAATAAGGGAATTCCCCCTGATTGTTGTAGAGCGCCCTCTTGCCCCTAGGGTCTAGGGGATTAATTGGGAACTCAAGGGTCAAGTGTATTATGTAGAGATCTAGTTAGACCCATCCTGGCCGGGGACTAAAAAGGTGTTAAAAGTACAAAGTATACAGGTGTTCATTGTATCGAGGTCTGCGCCCTAATGTTATTTCGGATTTCAACGGAAGCTGTCCGGGACCGGCCTAAAGTGTTCAAGTTAGGGAGGTACTGTTGCACTTTATAAACAGTCTGACGAGTTTCACTGTATATTATTTATAGTTTCATTTATCAACTTACAGTTACTTCTTGTTGTATTTTTTTTTTTTAATTACTTACACATTGTTGTTCATTCGAAGAACGTATAATTAAAAATCAGAACAACGAAACTTAAAAAATTCGAACTGAAGCACGTGCAGTACGTTGTTCTCGTTAATTTGCACGTGTCATGCGCATTCCCCTCGTGCGCACGTGCGTTGCCTAAATTGCCTTTTGCGCGTGCTCATTAATTCTCATTTGTCTTAGTTTGCACGCACGTGCCATTTAATTGTTCTACATTTGGAAATTTGGAACGATCGAGGCTTAATTTACAAATCGGTGGCTACGAATAGTTTTAATTTTATGATATTATATAATTATAGTCTTTTTTTTTAAAAATTAATTAACAATTAAACATGTTTTCTTCTCAATACAAAAATCTAGCAGTTGGATGCATTTGTTGAGATGTAGTTTTACTGTAATTACTGCTGTTAATGAGCACATAAATGTAGTTGATACTAGTTTTTAATTTCCCATTCAGGACACATTAAGAGGATATTAATTTCAAATTTCGTCGTCCTTGCGAATGTTATTCATTGTGTTTTGCCAACCTATTTAAGTATTTGAAGGATTACCAAACATACATGACATAAATAAACCATATCAGATTAAAAACATCCTTGAACTGGAAAAAAGAAAATACGAAGGTTGGAATAATTAAGGCACTCTTGGAGAATGATGCTACAAGTAGAAGTCGATGCTTAAATCAGGGTGAACTTTTGAATGTAGTTTATAGAAAATCAAAATCAATCATGAGTAAATAACAACACATGTTTAATTTAAAAATATATCCAAATCTAAGATCTCAAACATCAGAAAAATCACACGGATATGGTGCTGGAAGAATATTGACAGAGTTTGCCAGTAGATGGCAGCAGGTTAAGGTGAAATGCAATACAGTCGAACCTGTCTAAAATAATACTTTTGGAATCAGGAAAAAATGTTATTTTAGACATGTTTATCTGTGAACATGCTACAGTGTATACAGCTGCAAATAGGAAGTTCACCTTTTCCAATCCTCCATGAGCCACTAGATATTAGCCTATTAGTCGACACTATTTACACGCAGCTGCAAAACAGGGAATTTCCCCTTTTCGAATTATTCATGAGACACTATAACATATTAGTCGCACTATATATTCAGCATTTACACAGCTTTATAATAGGGAATTTCCCCTTTTCGAATCCTCCACGAGCCATTTGCTATTGGTAGACAATATATATACAGCTGCAAAAAAGGGAATTTCCCCTTTTCGATTCCATCATGAGCCACTAGCTATTAGTCTGCACTAGCTATTAGTGGACACTATTTACACAGCTGCAAAACAGGGAATTTCCCCTTTTCGAATTATTCATGAGACACTATAACATATTAGTCGCACTATATATTCAGCATTTACACAGCTTTATAATAGGGAATTTCCCCTTTTCGAATCCTCCACGAGCCATTTGCTATTGGTAGACAATATATATACAGCTGCAAAAAAGGGAATTTCCCCTTTTCGATTCCATCATGAGCCACTAGCTATTAGTCTGCACTAGCTATTAGTGGACACTATTTACACAGCTGCAAAACAGGGAATTTCCCCTTTTCGAATTATTCATAAGTCGCTATAGCATATTGGTGGACACTATTTACACAGCTGCAAAAAAAAAAAAATAGGGAATTTCCCCTTTTTGATTCTTTCATGAGTCATTAGATATTGGTGGACACTATTTACACAGCTGCAAAACAGGGAATTTCCCTTTTCGAATCCATCTATGAGTCACTATATCATATTGGTAGACACTATTTTACACTATTACACATTTATTTGCAGAACGGAATGATATTCTATTCAGGAAATTTATTCCAGTTTCCCGACCAATCACGAATAAATTCGTGATTGGTTGGGATCTCTAGATTAAATTTCCTATTTTCCGTATTGACCAGTGCTGTCGATATAGGGATAATTGCAAGACATTGATAGGGAGTTCTGAAAATTGTTACTTCACGTGTGTGGCAAAAATTTTAATTTGTTCTTCGGAATAAATTGCCCGGAAATTTGGGGCAATTTATTTCTGTCGATAAATTGCCTCGTGTGTGGTCAGCTTTACTTTCTTTTTTCATATTTACATGCATGCACATAAACACACCCTAACAAATGGTTATAAAATGTGTTTAATATTGTAAGTTTATATACATACATCACTTTCTGTTTTGAAATTTCAACCACATTCCTTGGGCAGGACGAAGAATTAATTCCGCAGTTAAATCTATGTCTTCTAATTTCTGTATAGAATTTATTTTGAATTTGCGAAGAAGGGTCGCAGTCACGACTTTTTCTTCCATCATTGCAAACCTTTGTCCTGAAACAACAAAAAGCAGATCACAATATTAAACTCTGGATTTTTTGTTCAAAATTTAGAAAATGCGCTGGGCTCGTCAAGAAATTTGGAAATTTATTTTACCGGAAATTCAGCTTACCGATACAATTTCTGGGACCGGCTGAAAACGGTACGTAAGCGTAAGGATGTCGATTGACGCAGTTTTCAGTTAAAAATCTATCGGGATCAAATTTTTCAGGATCTGGGAAAAATTCTGGATCCCTATGCAGGATAAAAGCATTGACAGAAACACTGACTCCACCGGGAATTAAATATCCATCTGAAAATTTTAACGAAGCATTAAACGACATCTGCATTACGTCAAAAATAACCTTATATGAAAAGATAAGAAATGTCCGCACTTATTTCAATATCTTCCGATAATGTTCTGCCGAATATCGGCACCGGTGGAAATAAACGCAACGATTCCTAAAAAAACATGACAAAAATTTAAAAATTTATATATTAAAAAATTAAAAATTAAAAAAACATTTATATTGTTTTGGGATGAATTTTGATATCGGTACAGTCATATGAGGAGACTAAGCCTTTTTCGTCTATTTTTTTATTCAAACCTATTATACTCGCTGAAATTTGCTATGAAATATTTTAGAGATAATGAACTATCAAACGAAGTATTTTGCATATTGTTTTCAAATTTTTAGTAAATCAAAATTTCACAAAAGTGATAAAAGATTACTAGAATGAGACCCAAATCAACTTGAGAAGAAGGCACGTACCAGCATCCCGCCAACAACAAGATTAATTGGTTTTGTCCCCACCCCTTGTCCTTAATAAAGGCCTAAAGACCCGTTCAGGGGGTGGATATGACAGTTTTATAAAGTAATCAAACTAAATCAAAATTTGTACGTGTGTAGTTTACTGTTGCTACGGTTTAATGCTGTGTGTGACAGTTTAACCAATTCCATTATTTAGTATGGGTTAAAAAGTTAAAATCCAACTACGATAATCCTAACCATGTTTGCGTGGGGCGAATTGCTATCATAACTGCTGTTGCAAGTTTTGGTGGAAAATTCAAAAGTAGAACAAGTGATGGCCAATATCCCAATATTGGCGTACAAATATATTGTTTAAATTAAAGGACCTAAAAAACAACTTAGAATAGACCTTTTAAAAAAACGTCAAAAATAGCTGCAAATGACCAAAAATGATGTCAAATAAACCAAAAAACGATCTAAACTATGTCGAAAGGTCCCATAAAAGGATGTCAAAGAGACCTAAAAATGACACAAAATAACCGTCACAAAAACCGAAAAATGACGTCAGAAAAACCAAAATAATCCCCAAAAAAACCGTCACAAAGACCAAAAAATGATGTCAAAAAGACCAAATAGTGACTGAAAATGACCAAAATAAGACCATAAAATGACGTCAAAAAGACCAAGATGTGACCAAAAAAATGACGTCAAACAGAGCGAAAAATGACGTCAAAATGAGCAGAAGGTGACCTGAAAATGACCTTCAAAAGACCGAAGTTTGACCTAATGATGACGTCTTTTAGACCTATTTATGACTGGTCTGAATGACGTCTTTTTTGGTCAGCATTTTAGGTCATAAGTAACGTTTTTAAGACGTCATTTTGCTAGTCATCTAATAATATATGGCATGATTTGAGTAATTGAAATGAAAGTGTTGAAATTAAAACAATTTTAATCTTTTTCCGATGAAGTGGCCAAAGTCATTAAATCATTAGACGATATCGTTTTCCCAAATATTTACAATATTTGCTAATAAATTCACAATATACTTGCCTTGATAACTCGCTCCAAATATTTCAACTCGCTTAAATCTGCCCATGAGATATCTCTATCAGAATCAGCTAAATCAAAAAAATGTATTTTTGAGAAATTTATAAACTATCACCGAAAATTATTATCGAGAAAGTTAAAGTACCAACCAAATATATCATCCAACTCTTCGTGAATTTTCTTTTGCACTTGGGGATATTGTCCAACATTGTACAATATCCAGGTTAATCCAGACGAGGTCGTGTCATGACCCTAAATCAAATCGTTAAATTTCACTTTAGGCTGAACTAAACGCATTATTTCAAATGGGTAAATTTCTTGACGAGCCCAGCGTCTTTTCTAATTAAATTTCTGGGGATATAAAAATTGGTAAACATTTTATTATCATAGATCTAGTGCATAGAAAGCATGTTTTGGGGAAAGGGCCTTCTAAACACCCATTTTTCTATGATGTAAATTTCTTGACGAACCCAGCGTCTTTTCTAATTAAAATTCTAGAAAATAAAAAATTGGTAAAAATACAATCTTCATAGAACTAATGCATAGAAACCATGTTTTAGAAAAAAACCTATTTAACACCCCTTTTCTTAGGGGGCAAATTTCTTGACGAACCCAGCGTCTTTTCTAATTAAAATTCTATGAACAGAAAAAATTATAAAAATACTTCGTTCATAGATCTAGGGCATAGAGATCTTGTTTTGGAGAAGCGGTCTACTAAACATCCCTTTACCTATGGGGAAAATTTCTTGACGAGCCCAGCGTCTTTTCTAATTAAAATTATAGGAAATGAAAAATTGATCAAAATACCGTGTTCATAGATCTAGGGCATAGAAACCATGTTTTGGGGAAAGGACCTACTAAACACACCTTTTCCAATGGTGTAAATTTCTTGACGAGCCCAGCAGCTATTCTAATTGAAATTATATGAAATAAAAAAATTGATAAAAATACTGCGTTCATAGATCTAGGGCATAGAGACCTCATGTTTATTTATGAAAATGTCTTATTTAATAAAAAGACCATGATCTGTATGCCCTAGATCTATGAACGCAGTATTTTTAACAATTTTTACCCCCCAGAATTTTAAACAAACCTCGAACATGAACGTGTTGACTTCTTCCAAAATATCCGAATCTTTTAATTGTTCATTTTCTGAAGTAGATTCAATGAGCATGTCCAAAAATGCCAAACGTCTTTTTCCTCCGAAAACAACATCTTCTTTCGGCATATCTTGCGATGACTTTTTTTTATCTTTTTTCAACTCAAATGCTTCTCGTCTTTCTTGTATCACCTAAAAAGCGTATAAATCACAAAGACCAAAAAATGACGTCAAAAAGACCAAATAGTGACTAAAAAATGACGAAAAAAAGACCAAAATGTGACCAAAAAATGACGTCAAAATGACCAAATAATGACGTGAACATGGTCGAAAGGTGACCAAAAAATGACCAACAGGTGACCGAAAAATGACCTTAAGATTGACCTTTGACCAAATAATGACGTCAAAATGACCGAAAGGTGAATTAAAAATGACCAACAGGTGACCGAAAAATGACCTTACGATTGACCTTTGACAAAATAATGACCTCAAAATGACCGAAAAATCACCTTAAGATTGACCTTTGACAAAATAATGACCTCAAAATGACCTTAAAAGACTGAACTTTGACAGAATAATAACGTCAAACTGACCAAAAAATGACGTCAAAATGGCCGAATAATGACCTTAAAAGACCGAACTTTGAGGAAATAATGACGTATTTATGACTGGTCTGAATGACGTCTTGAGGCCCGTACATAATGACGTTTTTTTGGTCAACACTTTAGGTCATAAATGACTTTTTGAAGACGTCAAATGATGACGTCATTTAGCTACTTGGGATCGAGACATGAAAAAATTCCAATAAAACTTCGAAATTAAAATAAAATTTCCATCGTGAACAAATGTGTTCATGATGCTCAAAGTTGATCTTAAAAAGTTACCTTTTTTTAAAAAAATATTTACCTTTTTTGTGAAGCTATTGAGAAAATGCAGATCTTTCTTTTGTTGTTTTCCATAAGATGTCCAAGAAAACAAGCATTCAAGACGAAGCCAAGGATAAATAGTTCGGTAAAGAATAATTTCTGCAATACTTAAAAAAAGAAATTTCAAGTAATGAAAATTGAAATGTGAGCTAGCTTTAAAAATGAACTAAACTCTCATTTTTGATGAATTGAAATGCTAAATTTGTCATCTATATAGTAAGTGGGACAAAAAGACAAAAGACAAAAAGAAAAAAGGCAACCAAAAAATAAACCAAAAAAGGGTTAAAAACAAAAATCAATAATTGATTAATTAATAAAATTAATTAACAAAAACGCCCTACAATAAAACCCAATGAAAACGCCTAAAATAAAAATAAACGCCTGTGCAGTAAAACCATAAACAACAAAACTATTTCCAAGAAAAAATCTATCAAAACATTCTCCGAAAAATTGATCGATAACAGTAAAAGCGGATTTTCCTAGCTGCGCATTTTCCAAAAAATCGCGTTTCTTGCGTTGAGTAGGGCACGAGACCTCCGTTGAAACAACTGTCTCGCGACATCTCGTGTGCTATGCAAAGCACAAAATAGGCAGCTAGGAAAACCCCGGCTTAACCAATGAAAATTTGGTTACAAATAAACCAACAAACAAACAAAAATTCAAAAAATGGACGAATTGGAAGTGAAGGAAGAGGAAATCAAATCAAGAAGAAGACAACAAAAAAGAGGAGGAGACAAAAAATGGACAAATACAAAAAAAAGTTTCTGAACACTCGAATATGTAAGTGTTCAATTGTGGAAAAAAGCCAAAGTGCAATTTCGTAAATCAAAACATTCTCCGAAAAAATGATCGATAACAGTAATCTATGGGAATTTGGTTACAAACAAACCAACAAACAATTAAAAATCAAAAAAATGGAAGTGAAGAAAGAAGAAATCAAATCAAGAAGACAACAAAAAAAAGGAGGTGACAAAAAATGGACAAATACAAAAAACCCAGATTTTCTGGACACTCGAACGGACGGAAAAAGACAGCTGGACATGCGGGACAAAAAGGATACAAAGAGTCGCAGATATGTAAAAGTGTTCAATTGTGGTAGAAAGCCAAAGGGCAATTTCGTAAATCAATTGTTTGTGGAAAGTGCTATAAGTGACATAAACCACAAAAGGTAAAACTGAATTTATTTACGTTTTTTTATCTGCATGATCTATTTGCTTAAGATAAGGAAAAGCATGTTTATATAGATTATTTAGGGAGTCTTTTAGAGGCACATGGCGTTCTTATTAAGGGACAATAGGGCTCATAGGCCAAGTTAGGACGTTTTTCAAGTTTCAACTAGCTAAAATTATGCCTAAATTTCTTGCCGAGCCCAGCACATTTTCTAAATAAAATTCTGGAAAACAAAAATTGGTAAAAATAGTGTTTTCATAGATCTAGGGCACAGTGATCATGCTTTTTTTGTGAAAATAACCCTTAAATTTTAAATTTAATAAATAAAAATGAATTTTAAATGGGGATCTCACGTGGCTAAGTATTTGATGCCACCTGGTGTCCGCTACAGGCGTTTTTCACAATTTGAAATTGAAACCATGTTAATTGAAATTAAAAATACTCGTGTTCACTAGGTGACAAATTTAACAATGAAAAGTTGATTGTGAAAAATTGATGAAAAATTAATTACCTGTTTATTGAGTTGAGATATTTGCTTCCCAATTCTGCGTTTTGTTGACATCGAATGGCTTTTCCCATAGCAGTTTCTGAAAAAAATAATATTAATCAAATTTAGATGTTTAGCAATTTAAATTATCAAATTATAGTGTACTAATTTGAATTTATTGTTTGAAGTATCTTAATTTTGTAAATTAGTTTATAAAATAAATTATGAAATTTGAGGTCATTTTGTGTACAAATGGTTACTGTAGATTCTATTTTGCGATCTTGACACCCAAATTTATAAATTCCTTTGATTCCAACGCAAATATTTATAAATTAATGCCCAATTTCCTATTACTAAATTTCTTGACGAGCCCAGCGCATTTTCTAATTAAAATTTTGGGAAATGAAAAATCTAATTAGACATTTTCATTAAAAACATGCTCTCTGGGCCCTAGATCTATGAACGCAGTATTTTTACCAATTTTTATATCCCCAGAATTTTAATTAGAAAAGACGCCAAGTTCGTCAAGAACTTTGCCACTTAAGAAAAGGGGTGTTTAGTAGGCCATTTCCCTAAAACATGCTCTCTATGCACTAGATCTATAATAATAGAATTTTAACCAATTTTTTTTCCCCAGAATTTTAATTAGAAAAGACGCTGTGTTCGTCAAGAAATTTGTCCCATAGGAAAAAAGGGTGTTTAGTTCAACCTTAAGGTATATGTAATCTTATTTTTAGAGACTATTTTAAGTACTTACCACAAATGACGTCCAAAGTACAACGTGAAAGATAAGGACAGACGTCAAATGCTTCATTTCCACAATGATTTTGTAAAATATCGACTAAAACATTGGCTTGTTCACGAATAACAGTGAAGAAATCCTCCAAAATACGAAAATGAAAAGTTGGCGTTATTAGTTTACGTCTCGAATGCCATTTGCTACCTGTGCTAATAAAATAAATTAATATAATTAAAATGGAAATAAAAACAGGTCATGAAACACAATTCAATTCAACAATTTAAACTTTGAATTTTTTTGGATTTCTTGACGAGCCCATCGTCTTTTCTAATTGAAATTCTGGGAGGAAATCAATTGGTAAACATTCTATTTTCATAGATCTAGTGCATAGAGATCATGTTTTTGGAAAAGTGTTCTTTAAACACTCTTTTTCCAATAAGGAAACTTTTTTAACGAGCCCAGCGTTTTTTCTAATCACAATTCTGAGGATATATAAATTGATTATAATTCTATTTTCATAGGTATAGTGCATAGAAAGCATGTTTTGGGGAAAGGGTCTTCTAAATACCACTTTTCTAATGGGGAAAATTTCTTGACGAACCCAGCGTCTTTTCTAATTGCATATCTGGTGATATAAAAATTGGTAAACATTCTATTTTCATGGATCTAGTGCATAGTAAGCTTGTTTTGCAAAAAGAGCCTATTTAACACCCTTTTTTTTATGGGAAAAATTTCTTGACGAGCCCAGCGTCTTTTCTAATTACAATTCTTGACGGAAATCAATTGTTTATAATTCTATTTTTATAGATCTAGGGCATAGAAAGCATGTTTTAGGCAAAGGGCCTATTTAACACCCCTTTTCTTATGGGGAAACTTTCCTGACGAGCCCAGCGTCTTTTCTAATTAAAATTCTGAGGATATAAAAATTGATTGAAATTCCACATTTATAGATCTAGGGCATAGAAAGTATGTTTTAGGGAAAGGACCTATTTAACACCAGTTTTCCAATGGGGAAACTTTCTTGACGAGCCCAGCGACTTTTCTAATTAAAATTCTGGGGATATAAAAATTGGTAAAAATTCTATTTTCATAGATCTAGTGCACAGAGACCATGTTTTTTCTTTAAATATGAAATTTAAAATTTTTGTAATATTTTTTTTTCAAAATGAATTTTCTTTTCAATTAATAAATAAGATTTTTTTTAATAATTTATTTTTATACCTGGTCAGAAGTCCAAAACCGAGCCAAGGGGTCAAATAGCGATACATTTCAGCTTTGTTCAAACTGTGGGTTGTGCTCAACAGTTTCTGTAAATATATATTTATAATTTTAAAAAACACTTAAATTTGGATTTATACTAATAAGTATATTTTCTACTGACCTCTGCTAACCTTGCCCTCATTAATGATACCCTGGGTGTTCTTCCTGACCAAATCACGCTGATTGGATAAAAATCCTTAAAAACTTTGTAGGCATTTTTAAACCAAACTGTACAAATAAAAGCATAAATTTAATATTTGTTAAATTTTCAAATATCTCCAAGTGGAATTCGCTTATAACGATCTTAAAGGGACCTAAGAAATCAGATCGTTATATCCAAAAAAACGTTATATCCGGATTAATGAAAAATAAATCGTGTAATAACAATAATAATAAACATACAAGTTTAAAATTGATTTACATGCACTTATTAATTGTTTTGACTTGAAATTCGTAAATTAAGCGATTTGATACAGGTCAATTTGGTGGAAATTAAGGAGAAATTAGTGCAATAAAATTTAAAAAAATTGTATAAAAAATAGTGTTTACAAAAACTGGTAAAAGTATAAATGTTGCGTGATAATAGTAAGAAAACAGTTATTAAATAACGAAAGATAAATTTTAAAGTTTGCATAAGTCAGTTTTTTGAGTTTTATAATGTAGTTTTTCATGTATTTCTAAATTTCAAAATTCAAGCAAATATCAGAAGTGAAAAAGAAATGCAATTTTTTAAATTTGACTTAAATTTAATACAAAATATGACTCTTTTTTTGCATTTTCAATGATAATGTTTCATAAATTTTGAGATAAAAATACAACAACTTTTTAAATTATAACTTATTTTGTCATTAGCATTTCATCATCTTTCCTTCTTTCCCAAATCTCTAAATATCGATTTTTAATTCTAAAAGTCTATCACGTGCGTTCTAAACATCGATTTTTAGTTCTAAAAATCTAGCACGTGCTTTCTAAAAATCATTTCAGAACGCACGTGATATATTCGCACGAGCTTTTTTTCCGAAATAATACGAAATCTCAGATGTACGATGATGATCTTGAGCACCCCTGTTACATATCGAGGTGATTTTTTGGATAAAATTTGGTTTAAGACAATGTTGCGAATCTGCCGAAAACTCCGATTTTAGGGTTTTCGACGTCGAAAAACAT
>JAQGCC010001565.1:0-22843 GCA_034698905.1 Xestoiulus laeticollis | reverse complement strand
ATTATAACAAGTAGTTTTTTTAAAAGTATGTATCAAAATTTCCCCATAGGAATGGGGGTGTGCAGTTCAGCCTTAAACATCGACACACACTAGAATTGAATGCAGGGTTATAGTAAAAAATACATTAAGAGTTAATTTAAAATTACATGCCCTGGTCAACATTTTTCTTGCTATTTGGCGCATTGGTTTCTATTGTTAGTTAGCCCATTTGTTTCTATTGTTTTCTATTGGTATGAATTGTTTTTGTTAATTGCCAAAATGATCCAGCCAATACAAATCAATAAAAAATCAATAGAATGATAGAAACCAATAAGACCAATATAATATATCTATATATGGTATTTTAGACCAAGGAGTACATCAAACGATGTAAATGTCTCCACTGGGCAATCTGTATAGATGCACATTAAGCCCCAGGCCACACTAGGCTGGAAACGCGCGTTTGGCTTGCCTCAAACAGGGCATCGAATTTAATCTAAATTCCAGAATTATAAAATGTGCACATTAATATCTCGTGCGAAAATTCTTTTTTAATTAAAAGCCTTGTTTGAGTATATAGCCAAACGCGCGTTTCCAGCCTAGTGTGACCTTGAGCTAAATAAGCACAGACGTGTCCAACCATACTTTAAAGTCCAATTTCCAAAATCAATAAAATGTTCCTTTACTAATTTATAATTTATTTTGAAATAAATATGGATAGGTCGAATTGACAATCAACTGGAAACATTCTCCCACTCCATATGAACAAGAATTATGGATCGGCAAGAGTGCTCTACAGCAACTGCGTTTTTGGAACATTATACCAGAATGGAAAGACGCTTCTGTATCATGCAAGGATGTTCAAAATCCAGCAAGAATTGAAGCCACCACTGAAACACCCAAGAAGAAATCTTGGTTTTCGAGATTTAAGGATAAAGTAAAGACAACTTTCGGTCGAAGTGGTGGCGATAGTGAAGAGGAAGACGACGAGGAAGAAAAGGAAGATAGAGGTCGAGCATTGCATCCACATATTTCAACTGGGGAATCAGGAACCGGAAGTCGCACTGGAAGCAGGTCATCTTTTACGAGTGAAACCGGTCAACCACGTTCAACTGGACAGGGATATGGTCAGACTGATTATGGAACTGGTCAGGGATCAGGGCAAACATACCGTGGAACTGGTCAGGGATCAGGACAAACACAGCATGGTACAGGACAAGGTTATGGCCAAACAGGCTATGGTCAAGGGCAGCATAGCAGTGGTGGAGAAGGTTATGGTCAAACACAATATGGCAGTGGCCCTGGCTATGGTCAATCCCAATCAGGAAACGATTATGACTTTGAGCAGAAACCTAGTCCAACAGGATTCACTGATCAAGGTGGATATGGTCAACCTGGTGGTCAACAGCCACCAAGACCAGGATCTACTAGTTATGACTCAGACAGATTAAGAGGAAAGACTGCACTTGTTCGTAAACTGTTTTTCAAAGATGAAGGTAAGTCTTTAAACTACAAGGATATATTCAAGATAATCTTCTTTTAATAATGTATAACTTATCCTAATGAAAAAATCTTTCACAGCATCAATGCTTTTAATAGCCATCAAACTAAATACTCTTGGCGCCACTAAGCGCCAGATCACATCGGATGTTACCATTTCGACAAATGCCCCACAAGGAATTCACAAATTATCCGTTGTAATGGATTTCCAGAACGTATTTAAACAACAGCAGAAAAATTTCAAGGTATTAAAAGTATTAAAATATAAAATGGTCTTGAGAATCCCTGCAAAAATATCAAATGTTTTGTATTATTCAAGAGCAAACTGAAGACTTACATTTATAAAGCTCAACACTGCAATGTGAAGAATGCTATTTATTTTATATTATTATTTTCAAAATTAAATTTACAGATGTGTCTCAATGGTGATTTTATCAGCAGTTATATCCAATGCCAAGCTAAAGAAAAGACTTTCCCAAGATTTGAATATAAACTGCAATGGGGAGACGTGTGTGACAACAAGAATTATGTTTCTTTTAAGGTTTGTAAAAGGTTTTATATAATAATTATGAACTAAATTAAAAGAAATATCAATAACTAAAATAATGTCCACGAATAGGGTACATATGGAGTACGACCAGATACACTCAAACTATGGCAAAAATATCAGGATAAATGTGCCAGTGATTTGAGCACTGGATTTTTCAGAAGCAAACAATGCTTTAATTCGTTCGAAGATGCCTCTATGTTTAGAAATGCGAAATATGAAATGCGCTACTCACAGGTGAAGTAACGAAAATTAATAGGAAATACATTTTATTTTGTTGTAAATTATTTACATGTACATGTATATAAACATGTTTCATTTTATTTTGATAGCCACCCTCTCACTTCTTAACTAAACTAAGCAAGGCATTTGATGGGTATCTGGAATGTCATCTCTCAGACTACTTATACGACGATACACATCACGTGGTTAACAATGAAGAAGGCCTCATATCAACAGAACTGAATTACCACACTCACGAATCATTGGTTGACGTCCAAATTAAAAAACCCAAAGAAAATTTTTCACTTAAAAATTTACCTTATAAGAAATTTTCGCCTTTCCTACAACCGAGATCTTCAGTATCTTCATACGCGATAAATTTAGCAAAGGATTGGACTAACGACAAAATAATTAGTAAGTGAAGTTACTTAACATGATTGACAACTCCACCTTTCCTGATAATATGATTCCAGTCCAGCCAATTGCTGTACACACAGTAATGTACACAGCAATGATTTGCATTGATCACAGAATCACTTTCTAAACAACAACAACAACAACAACAATAGTAAAATATCAGGTTAAAAATTCCCCATGTTTCATCAAACACACTGTCTCAACATATTGATTTTTAACGCAAATCAAAATATTATAGTACATGTATAAAACAATTTATTAGCAAATTGAAAGGGTTGCATACCAGAATAAGACCTTTTTTCTAAATTATTTTTTAATTTAATTTTGGAACTGTTAGGAACAAATGGAATGTACGAGAACCTAGAATAAATATTCTATTATTTGCTTAAAATTTTTGTTTATGTATATATATATATATATATTCCATTTCATGGAAATATGTCTGTAAAGTTTATAATTGTAGAGGGTCTGGTAAACTTTACGGACATAAACATAAACATAAACAAAAAAATTAAACAAATAATAGAATGCTAGGTCCTCGTGCATTCCATTTGTTCTTATCAGTTTCTAAAATTAAATTTAAAAAAATAATTTAGAAAAAAATGCTTAGTCTGGTATGTAACCCTCTTAATCTAAATAACAGTTTCAGTTTAAAAATTGTAATCACGAATTTTGATAATAGGAATCTCATAAATAATTATTATAACCCATTTAAAGATGATTATAATATTATCATAGATATTTTATAAATCAGCTGAAAAAATTAGCTTTATTGGCTTGAAGTTTAGTTATACGATTCATATCTTGCTTATGATTTATTTACTTAAAATGTTCATATCATATTATTTCTTTTTCAGATTATTGTATCGTTGCTCAAGATGGATCCATAACAACATTTAACTCAGTTCCTTACAACTATACATTGGATACATGCCAACATATTTTGGCAAAGGATTGTTCAACCAGCAATCTTTTCACAGTATCACTCACAGGAAGCCAAAACAATGTAATTAAAATATATCTTTCGTTTTCCATACTGCAATTACGTTGTTATGAAAATCGGAAAAAGTAGTTTACTAAACCATGAAATGTCCCAAACAAAATTGAATTTTTTGCATATTATTCCATGTATAGAAAGTTAAAGTGGAAATCCTGGGCCACATTATTGAATCGACTTCCACTCTTCCTGTTCGTGGCACGAAATTCGAATTTTTGGTTGATGGAAAATCAGACTTTATCGAAGATGGACAAATTGCAGTAATTCGTTCACACGGAAACGAGGACCGCTTTTTAGCTCAATTATCTTACTCAGGACCATTGGTCACCATCAAAGCACCTCCTCTAGGGCTTCAAGTGACATACAGTCAACATTCAGTTTTAGTTATTGTAAGTACAATTTTACATGCATCTGTTGCATGCCAAACATTTAAGCCTGACAATCTAGTTTTTCACTATTTTAATTAATGACACGGATGTGTGCTCATTTATTAACACTTTTTTCATTTCTGTTTTTATTCAGGTATCTTCCCTTTGGAAAGGCAAGTTGTGTGGCTTATGCGGGGAGAATACAGATGTTCCAAGTAGAACATTCATAGGTCCAGATCAATGCCTATATAATGACGGAAGCGCATTTGCTCGTAGTTATCGTGTAAAAGGTCCCCAATGTCCTAATCTGGGCTATCAAGAAAAATCAAAAGCTCAATGCATTCCACTAGCTCATGAGCAAAAATTCGAACGGATAAGAGAGTCATTTACACCTGTAGCACAGTCAACAGGAGGCCAAGGTGGTTATGAAGCAGAACTAGTGCAAGTGCCTAGTTCAACTGGACAACACCATGGTTATGGAGGTCAGACATCACGTAGGTATCTAAACAATCACTTAAGGCTGAACTAAACACTACATTTCCTATGGGTAAATTTCTTGACAAGCACAGCGCATTTTCTAAATAAATTTATAGATAGCTGTGTTTATAGATCTAGGGCACAGAGACCATGTTGTTTTTATGAAAATATCCCTTCAATTTTAAATTTAACAAATAAGAATAAATTTTTAATTTCACGGGGATTGCACGTGACTAAGTCTTTGATGTCACCTGTTGTCATAGGAAACGGGGTGTTTAGTTCAGCTTTAAATCAAGCTAAACTGTAGTATTTTGCGAATGGTAGCAACATTGCTCATTCCTGGTTACAAAAAATTGTCATACTTTATCGTTTTAGAAACTAATGAAGATCCATATCACCCTGGAGTTTCTAGTGGACAGCACTCAACAACCACAACTGGTTCCGGTCAAGAATCCAGTTCTTGCTATATTGGCAGTCACTTAATGAAAACCAAAACAGCTAATTATAAAGGCAAAAGTGAGAAACAATATTGTTTCTCATCCGAATTTGTACGTCAATGTCATTCATCATGTCACGCTGTAGATTTTGGTCCAAAAACTGTTCGATTCAACTGCTATTTGGCATCTTCGGAAAAAGCACAGCAAATGTTTCAAGACGCGCAAAAAGGAAATACAATAAGTTTCCCCGCTGCCAGCAGTAGTATAGCTACCTTTGAAGAAGAAATGATTGTTGCTCAAAAATGCAATCCACAATATTGAGAACTTTAAAGTAAATGTGCACGATACTATATAATTTGCATGCATAAAACAAAATGCATGAATCGCACCAGTCGTTATAAATATAAATGTGTTTTAAATAAAAAACAATTGTGTTTTATTGTTTATAATCACGTACAATATTATTGCACTGTACCTGTTTAACGTTTCGTAAATTAAGTGTTTCTCTAATGCCATGAAAAATAATGCAATATACATGTACAAATTGTACTAGCTAGTAGCTCAAACCTGATGATTATTAGCCTACACCGTAACAACCATTTCTACGTTATGCACAATTTATGGTAAAAAAAGTTGTGAAATTCCTTGATGTCACGTACAGCACAGTCTCGGTATTCCGACCCTGTGATAATCCAAAACACTCAGTAATCCGACACTTTTTTGACGATAAAAAAATGTTCGCATGATTTTTTTTCGAATTTTCCAAAATTTTTGACCCGATTGCACGTGAGAGTGCTTGAAAAAGTGATTATTGTTACAAAATAAACTAGCATTGAATTTTTTTAAGACTAACAATATGCAAAAGGTGAGTATACATTTATGTACAATCAAGTTTACATATATATCGCATGGGGTGAGGTAGATATCTGAAAATAAATTCCTGCTGAGGTTTGTATTTTCAGATATAAACCTCACCCCATGCGATATGTTATATACATGTATATACCCGCAGATTATTTGATTGACCTTTGGGTATGTTTCGGGAATTTTGGTTGCCCCGGGTATGTCTCAGGACTTTTGGTCGACCCCAAGTATATATCAGAAGTTTTTGTTGCCCCGGGTATGTCTCAGGACTTTTGGTCGACCCCGGGTATACATCAGAAGTTTTGGTTGACCTCGAGTTTTTCTCACAAATAAAACCCCCAAAAAACAATAGAAAAAATTCTCCGGGTATATATGAGCACCGGGTGACGTCAACAAGGAATTGAATTTTTACAGATGCTCTAACTCGTTCTCTTCAATAGAATAACATAAATGTCGTTATTAGTACGCTCGTACAAGCAACTGTAAAGCATACTTTATGCATCCAGAAAACTTCTTTACATATTTTGTATTGATATTGATTTTTAAATTATGAAAGTGTCCCTTAGTATCCAGGACAATTATTCACATATTTAGACTAATTTAATAAACTTGTTGTGTAAGTTGTGTTGTGTAATACAGGGAGGTAAATGAAATGACGATCGTTGATTTAAGGGGGGGTCAATTTTTGGCCACATTTTTTTGACGCCACTAATGGACGGCCCTTAATGCGATGTTTTTTGATAATCCGACAGTGTTTGGGCCTCTAAGGTGTTGGATTACCGAGACTACAGTGAACGACACTTCTAAATGATTTTTGAAAACCATTACTGTAGTTTTATGTTATTATTAGAGGGATTGAGCACTCCTCCCTTAATGCTAACCACATTGACAGCACTGTATGTTATTCCAATGCGTTCTCGTAAAGGTAAATCAGTTGACGGGACATTAAGGGAGGCGTGCTCAATCCCTCTATTATTATAAATTACTTATATTAAAACTTTTGTCAGCTGAATAAATATGAGGGCTAAAATTCGTTTTTTTTTGTTTTAAATGTTCCGCGCTAAATGGAGAAGGTTGCAATATAGGCGCTAGCGTCCCTTGGCGTTCAAATGGTTAACCCATTTGATTTTCTTGGCGGGAAATTAACTGAAGTAGTCACCATTTCCTTCTTCAGTGGTGAAACAGACGGTCTTGGCCGATTTTTACAAGAACTATTCCGGTATTTGTTTGGAAACAAATGCCACGAAAACCACAGTAAGAATAGCAGATCCAAACTGCGAATCGTATCTTGGCATCCAAAGTGCCAGCTGGATAGCAAAACACTACAAATAGAGTCCAGCAAATAGAAGTTTAAAAAGTCGCCACAATAAACTAGTGTGCAGTAGGCAAATCTTAATAACTTTGAGAACCTGTTACACATTATACCATTACGAAATTCTAAAATAAAATAAAAAAATTTTGGATGGAATTCCACGATGACTTTCTGGTAATTTCGATTTATAATAAGATCTGCATAAAAAATAAGCAAGTATTATAGAAATGCTTCTATACAGGATTGGGTTTTGGGCCAAAAGTCTTAATTCCAGGACACTCATGCTCTAAACCAGCAGTTTTCAACCGGTGGCCCGTGAACCACTTGTAATTAGCGAGGGAATTTTGGTGATCTACAGGAATTTGAATTCATTAGCAATTGCTGTGTTTATTAAAATGTTCGGATATAATGATAAAATGCTCGTATTTATAAACATTCTGATTATTGATTATATTAACATTACCGGTAATGATATCCAATTTTTAGCAAGTATTATTATTAAGAATGTACTTTAATTTTATAAACTTTATAAAAATTATCATGCTAAATGGGGTGCTGGATTCAAAATGTTGAGATTAATGCTCAGGGAGGCCTAGCTGAAAGGTTGGCGACCGCTTTATAAAAAATGAGAAATGTAATTTAAATTTGATATTGATTGTATATCGATTTGATCGATGATAGAGTATATGCCGATGTACCTAACTGTCACATCATGGGATGATGGGGGCCTTAAGCATATCGGGTGATTAGAAACACGGAATTAGGAAGAATTAAAATAAGAAGAAAAAAAAATCTCAGTTGGTGTCTGATTTTAGAGGAACTATTCAGGTATTTCCCTGGAAAAAAATATGAAAATCGAGGAAAGCACAATACTCAACCAATACTCAACAGCAACAAGACCCAGATTTACGTATATTTGTACCAAAAAATATAGAATGTATTACAGAGGTCCTATATGATATCAAGTTTGTTTCATATTACAAACTTCAATCCAGGAAAAACTGGAAAAGACTTGGATTTGATTCCTGAAAAATAGTATTATTTTACTAAAATAAAACCTTAAATTTTACTAAGGAATAGTAACGACTTTTACCGATGACTACATTATACAGAGTTGCTCATAATTAAGTCACATGTACCAACACCAATATTTTTCTCTTCATAAGCTAACCTAATGCTACCTAAGACCATTTTTTTTAACGAAATGGTCTGTTAACGAGAATACATGGTCTGTTTGTATGAAAACAACTATAGTTTCGTCTTTATTGGCAATTAATTAAAGTTGTTACAATGTTTTTAAGAACAGAGGGAACGTTTAATGGTATTTACACATACACTGCAGCACAATGGTGAACTGCATTGAAAAATAGGCCTAATTTAATGTTAGAGCGTTTTGATCCGAAATCATCCATGCAGTGCACCACTGTTCTGCAGCGTAGCTACCATTTACATCTCCCAGATCATCTTTTTTTGTCTTAAGTGTAATGGCTAAATAGTTATAATTTGGATTTTCGTGAAAAAAACGATCATATAGGTAAAATCTAACAATATCAGTGGATAAAGACTTTCTATCTAATCACACAAATAGAATTTTCACAGCTATAACGGTTAAGAAAAAAAATGGTACGCGACAATAACTTTTGAGCCACCCTGCATAAAATAAGGACTAGTCTCTTAGCTAGATATACATTGTAACTGTCTTGGAAATGAAGAGCAAAAATAAATTACAGCTTGTCTATGTATAATAAAATATATATATATTCTTAAATTATATATTTTTATTGAACTTTATTGTAGGCCCACATACCATGTGTTATATAGGCTTTTACAGCCATTTCGCGGTTACAGTGTGAACCAAATTTAACCACCATTTCTAATAAAATGCCATTTTCTTAATTAATAAAAATCTTCATCGATTCATAACGCAATTTTGTTAAAAGGTATGAAGATTTCGTCATGATGAACAACATGTGACAATCTATTAGACCTATACTCAACGTAGGCTATTGCATTGAGGCATTGATTGATAATAATGTAATAATAATGTTATAATTACATATATATTATTAGAATATACATGCAAATGTACGTATGAGATGACAATGGCTACATGAACATTTATAAAAAAGTATTGAGCATCAATAGATACTAGATTTTTAGTAAAATTATACCTGTATTTATACAAAAATAAATAATATAATTTTGGAAAAAGTTAATCTGCAAAACTCATTTTTGACAAGTTTTCGAATACATGAACTTGCCATTTTTGCAATATGGATTTTTGATACTCATTTCCTGGAAACAACATAAAGTTTAACCCACCATACTTAACGTTATTATAGCCTGTATTTGGAAATTATTTTTGGCTCTGTCGGTAAATGCAAGAATGTATTTGTATTTCAGGATTTTTGGTGTAATACTTTCAATGCCCAACATATGAAGGTTATCCTATTTAATTCTATGAATTTATTTTAGACCATTAAAATCAGCAAAATTGTATCGCACTATTAGAAGGCCTTTAGACCAATTGCGATTTGAATAAAATAAGATCGACTTTGCCTTTTAAACATGTCTTTCTTTTCTATTATAAACAATATAACGTTCTTTCAATTTTTTTAAAAATATTTTGTAACGAATACATTTCAATGTTTAATGGACGTTCAACTGAATAGCATTTAAGATGAGAAGGTTATCAAAACAAGTGATTTCTCATTGCAGTATATAAAGAAGCAATAAGCTCAACAAGTTTCAATTCAAGCCTGTGTGTCCGTGCATCAACCATCATGAAGTGGGGGATTGCAACCATTTTATTGTTGTGCTTTGGTAAGAACATATGTTACAAATTGTGCAAAGTAAATTTTAGAAAATATATAGGACAACTTATGAAAGCTTTATGAAATACCGTCAAGATTGGATTATAACTAATTCTATGCAAATACAAATTAAGGATTTCGAATCCAGAAATATGTAAAAAAATATTGGAAAATTGCATTTAAAAAATATATTTTTATAGCCAGGACAAATTGTTTAATCTTTAAAATATTTTCAGTTAACTGAAATTTTTACCGAAAAAAGCTATGGGAGCAGTTTTTTTAACCTTTTAATGAAATTATCAGCACATTATTTAATATAACTTTTTAATTACTTCTATCATATTTTTAGAAATTTATATTTTAAGAATAAATTCTTAAGTCAGTAAAAATCACATATTCTGTTTAGTTTCAACTGTATTTTTGCTAATTTAAAAAATAATTTCTGGTCAAATTCAGAAAATATATTTAAATTCAAACGGATTTACATTTGCATTTAAAATAACAATCAGCAGAATATTCAGTTAATTAATGTCTCTTTATAATTTTAGTGCACGTGCAACCAAAAAGATTCCAACGTAAGTATGACATTAAATTTCCATTATAATTAATTTATTTCGTTAATCGTTTTTAAAACTCAAAGGGATTAATCACTTCTCGTTTTTATCATCTCAAATGATACATATTTCAATATACATGTAGTATTCACACCGGGTCAAGAATACCTTTTTCGATACTTTGGTCAATCGGCATCGTACATTCCTGATGTAGACAATTCACAACTGAGTGCCCTTGCTATTAGGGGTTTACTCAGAATTCAAGCAATGCCAAACGGCATTGCTGTTTTTAAGGTAAAAATTCAACCGAAACTTGATTTAAAAGATCTTTTCATTTCAAGACACCATGCCAAAAAATTCCTTGTATCCAATTTAGTTTGAACATTTAAAAACCGCAACGATTAATGCCGAATTGAGGACTGTTGACATGGAAAAGATTCCATATCGATTCGAAGACATCACGTCTCACCAAGAAATCCTTGCACCATTCACTGTGAAATACGACAGGGGATTGGTAAGTGTTTCATATTTCATTTTTGCAAGATAAAAAGTTTTATTATGCATAAATTTTAATTTACCTACCAGGTTGAAATATCACAAAAAAATATGAAATATTAAAAAAAAATACTTGTAATAGTTTATACTCACGGATTCTTAATTGCAAACCAATGCTGGAATACCCCAAGTTACGAATTAATTCTTTCAGTAATACATTGTTAAGAAAAAATAATTTTAAACTATCATATGTACATCAAAAAATGAATTAAATAAATTACTTAATGGAATAGTGCATAAAAAACTATGTTTAAATTATTATGAAATATTTTAAAAGCACATTTAATAAATATTTTTTACCCATGGATCCTTGTAAACCTATGCTGGAATCATTGCAATATAACAAAAAAAAAATTGAAATCATCAAACAATATTTATGAGTACATGTGTAATAAGTCCTAAATCCGATATTAATATTAAATAAATTAGTGTACAAAAAGTCCATACCAATATTTACCAGCAGCAACCATTTACTTGTGTTTAGACTAATCGTGACCTCTCTCGTTATTTTGCTGTTTAAAGCACTGCAGATCATGTAGTTACTTTAATGAACAAAATTACAAGTTGTAATATTCCATGTATTTTTCAGGTCACTAATTTCGAAAGCAACGCCCAGGAAGCCGAATACGTAACCAACATTAAAAGGGGTGTCATTGAGATGTTCCAACTTCGACTTCAGGAATACTACGTAATAAACTCGCAGAAGCCTGCGACATATTCAAACCAGCCATACCAACAGCTGGACAACAAGAAATATGCCTCAGCATATGCCAAACTTGGATGGGGTGAGGGCGGTTACCCAACCGGCAGTCTTGACGACACCGCAACATACGATGTCATGGAAGTACGTCAATAGCAAAAACAATTCGCCAAGAAGTAACTTTCATAAACTACACTATTTTACAACCCTCGTTTTTCCTATCCAGGATGGTCTGACTGGAGTTTGCAAAACTGCATACGTTGTTGAATCTAATCCATGGCCAAGCAATCCCTCTTATGAGGTTGTTAACGTCACCAAAATGCGAGATTTTGATGATTGCGAAGACGAATTCACTTGGGCCGTTTCTTCCCACCCAACCAACAACTGCACAAATTGTGATGCGGAAGATCAAGTAATAGAGAATTGCTGCCCAACATTTTTTACAACACTTTTTGTATAGAGAATGGAAATAACATTTATACTAATTATTGCAGGATCCAGTTGATAGTTATAAGATATGCGAATACGACATTCGAGTGGACAATGGCAATGTAGTGATTGAGCGCATTGAATCCAGAGCCCTGACTGTTTTTGCACCTTTGACCTCGAACGCTGATGAAATCCACACAAATCACAGGTATTCAACTTATAAATGTACTGTACTATTTATTGAGATGTTAAATGCAAGTATCATAGAATAAAAGTCACGTTGTACAAGACAGCTCTAACATTGACAATTAAACAACATTGACTATTAAAAAATTATCAAATGATGACATGATTCCTCAAATGATAATGAAGCATTTTAGAAAATCTTAATACTTAACCGAAAATTTAGAAAATGAAATTTTTTTCTAACTCCAAAGTAGAGTTCTGAGTAAACGAAGATGATTTTATATCTGAATCCTGGCTATAACAGAATACCAGATGAAACTGCATTGAAATTTACTGCTTTTGCTGAATTGAAATTCACTCATTTTATATTATTTTTTAGCAAAACGATGGTTCTCCTCAATACTCAGCCTATTGTAAAGCCACTGCCACGTCCAATGCACCCAAAAACTTACGAATCCTTGCAATACGACTTCCCTGAATTGGATGAAGGCAAGCAACCATCAGTTGATGAGCTCCACAGCCGTCCAGCTTCCTTTATGCCCTTGGATGGTAGGGAATTCCCAGACATTGCAAGGAGTCTCATCGCCGAAATTAGTCAAGACATTGAAAGAAATGCACAGGAACCAATGACCAAGACTCCATCAAAGGTGGCACAGTTAGGCAGAGCTCTTCGTACTCTTGCTGCACCTTCTCTCGCCAGAATATTACAAGAATCTTCAGAAGGTCAACCAAGATCAGAATATGGAAGTGACAATGTTAAGGAATTTGACAAGATCAAGAGGTAATTGATTTCATCAGAAACCCTGCATTCGGGAGAGATATAACATTAGAATTTTACCAACAACATTATTGCATTTGATGAAATTGTTTTCCAAGAGAATATCAGAATAATAGGTCCTGTTTTAATCCTTGACAGACAAGTGACAATCGATAGCATGCTGTTTTGCGGATCTTTGCCTTGTTATGCTACACTGTTGAACAAAATTGAAAGTCGTGAAATTCATTCCTGGGAAGCAGCTCAAATTCTCACAGCTATGCCAGTAAATCTTCGTCGACCAACTGCCCCCTTCATTGAGAAATTTTTGGTATGGATAAATACAATTCTTGGATTTTTTTTACTAATCTAATTCGAGATTTATGTAAACACTTATTCCTTATTTTCAGAGGGTCTGCGAGAGTGAAGTGATCAACAAAAAAGGAACACAGTTGCAGAAATCTTGTTGGTTGGCTTTAGCTTCGATAATAGATCAATCTTGTGGATCCAACCAAACCACCGTTCCAGTATCTCCAGGATTAGATACTTACTGCACAGATTCCCAAGAACTAAAATTCGTACAGGTACATTAAAATCGAATGTTTTAAATACCTCTGTCAAGAGACTATCTTACAAGCTAATGGAAGAACCATCAATTGAGCAAATTTTCTCCTTAAAAAGGCCATCGGTAAACAATTGAGGAAATCAGAAAAGGCAGAACAACGACTTCTTTTCGTGCACGCTTTGGAAGTGACAGGCTCTGATGAAATGATCGAAGAACTTAGACCAATTATTCAGAATCAAGTTCAGGTTTCAGAAAGAGTACGCAGTAAGGCAGTTTACGCCTTGAGAAGGGCCGCTAAGGAATCACCTGCTGTTGCTAAGCAGGTATGTAACCGATAATTGCACCAGAAGCTGTAGCATAATTGCAGACAATACAATTTGTGTGGTGTTACTTGGTTCAATCTACAATGGTTCCTGGAAATGCACTAGTGAACTAATTATTAATATTGTTTAATAAAAATTAAGATCGCCGATTTGGTTTCACCAATCTTCTTCGATGTCTCGGAAACCACTGAAATGCGAGCTGCTGCCTTTATCACACTGATAAAGAGTTCTCCAAAACCACATTTGATGGAAAGACTTGCTGCATTTACATGGGACGAAGATGACAACCAATTAGTTAGCTTAGTTGCTTCTGCTATGGAAAATTACGGAAACTTAACGCATCCTTGCTACAAAAACGTGTAAGTAAATTGACTGATTTTACCATGCTATATAAGACGCGCTTCAAATATATGAGGAGCTGTATCGTCATCACAAATTTTCAATTCTTTAGGGCTGCTCATGCAGGACATGCTCAAGCATTACTTGACGAGGATATCGACAATGATGATATTGGAATCCAGGACTCTCAGGCATACATGACAGAGAGCGTTGATGGTAAGACTTTGCATTACATTAATTAATTATCAATATGATTCATTTAGGTGCATAACAAAGAATAATTCAATTGATTCCTATATATATTTCTTTTTCTCTTCAGATGATTACAACCTTGCAAGTTTGCTTAAGTGGTCTCAAGTATACAACAATCAAACTGTAATTCCTCGTACACTATTCTTGAAACTCGAGAGGCTCATTGCAAGTTACTCCCAATCGCCATTGAAGGTATGGATATTATATTCTCATCTAAAAATATTCACTAATAAAGTGCCATCGGAAAATTATAAATATCAGCATCTATAATTCAACAAAATTAATTACAATTTAACAGGTTCATTTGCAAACTCAAGGTATTGAAAGTGTTGTAAGCAGACTTTTGGGACCCAAAGGAGCTTTCAGCAAATATACTCTAGAAGAAATCTTCCGTAATTCTTACGACGGTGAATCTCCAAAGAATTATAGAGACCTATTCAATAAGGTAACCTTTACGATTCTCAGGATGGAATTGCAGAATTTATTAGATTAACATGCGTTGGTCAATATATTAATTAAATATCGGGATTCCAATAGTTGAAGATTGAACCTCGTGGGGATGAATCCTTGAAAATTGCTCTGTATCTGCAAACTTTAACCACACAACAAAGCATGTATTACCTCGATGCCCAAAAGATTTTAAGCATCATTGAATCAGGTAAATTTAGTAGCATATCAAGTATTTAGGCTGTATTTAAGTGACTTATTTGATTATAATATCATTTTTTTCAAACAGGAGTTTCATCACCTGCATTCCAAGAACTTTTTGGAAGTGGAATGAGAATCAGCACTCAAAAGATCTTCAATTTTGGATTCGTGAGATACCAATTGCCTTCATGCTTGGGTATCCCCATTGTAGTGAAATTTGAATCACCAGCCATTTTGAAACTCAGAGGCAAAATCAGTATTAATATGCAAGACAAGTATAATTACTCCCCACTTAAGCTGCCAATTCCCAAAAAGATATCTGTTAACTTCGATCTTGTACCAACGTAAGTATTTTATCTTAAGACTCACTTTAAATTATATACAGTAAAACCTGCTAAAGGTGACCACCAAAAAAATGGCCAAATTAGGTCATGTATGTATACAGGTGGTCGCTATACAGAGAAATTTTATGAAGGCAAACATACATGTATACAATAAAACCAGCTGATAAAAAGTGGTCACTATGCAGAGGTGGTCACGTCACCAGGTTTTACTGTACGTGTACTTGCAGAATCTCATTACATCGCACATATATTAAATTATTATATGATACTTGAATTTAAATCTAAAAACTTGCATCTATCCTCACAGCCTGTCTGTTAACTTGATAACGACATTGGGAACCGTTGCACCAATCAAAAAAGTTTACAGTGCAGCAGGAGTAATCAGCAGATTGTACGTGACAGCGCCACTCGATACCACGGTTTTATTAGACGTCTCAGATGCCAAGTTGACAACAGTAGTCAAATATTCCAAACAACAACAGCAGCCAACTTCTGGACGAAAACTGCTCTTTTTGTATGAAGTGAACCCTTTCACCGCCCTTATCAATTATGCTACATTTTCTCCAAAATCTGCCAACATCCTGACCATAACGAGCAAAGATCAACTGGATGAAGTATGATATACATGAAATACAGGCGATGACATAAGATTTTCTTCATAATCATCTCAAAATTTCACTAATTCAACTGTTCATCAGGAGTTAATTCATTTAAAACCCTGTAGCCATTAAAAAACATTTATACATTTCTTTAAATGA
Source organism: Xestoiulus laeticollis (assembly GCA_034698905.1). NCBI lineage: Eukaryota > Metazoa > Arthropoda > Diplopoda > Julida > Julidae > Xestoiulus > Xestoiulus laeticollis. The sequence continues at coordinate 6,503 of JAQGCC010001565.1, read as the reverse complement.
AGCAACTTTCTGAATACTAACAAATATATTTTTAAAAAAAATCTCCTGGACTTTTAATACTGAAGAATCTCTTAAATTAAATCATTTTGATTTAAGATTGAATATTTAAGATTCAAAATATTGTTTTCAGTACGAATTCCCTCTTGGACGCCACATTCTCGGAAATGGAGGAGTATTGAAGGTGAAATCAGACCAATTCTGGCAAGACAAAGGATCTTTCTGGAGCTATTTCCTTGAGGACAATGACCCATTATCTCTTCTTACCACCTTCTGGGCAACACCCGACTTCAAATACAGACAATACGCTTTCCATGTTGATGCTGAAGCAGCAAAGAGCACAGAGGTAAAAACCTATAACAATTCCAGAATTTGATGATATATTTGCCACTTGTACAAATTTCTTTGCAATGAGAATGTAACGGTTTGTTGCATTTTTCAGGTGAGCATGACACTCGATGTGGACTACACTCCATCAAAGATTCAAGCACTACTCAGACAAGGACAGACCAGTGCAAGAGGAGGGTTATCATTCTTATTAGGCTGGTCTAAGATTCCTTGGCAATGCCTTTCTTCGAAAGGGGCTACCCCATACCAGCTCCAAGCCTACCCAGATCAAGCCAGACGTCGCTCATACAACAAGGACTATTCCGATGATCTAAGACCTCGCAGTGCAACAAATCCCAATTATGACAATGATGATGATGATGATGATGATGACGATGATAACGATTACAATAGGAAAGATTATTCCGACTATTTGCAAAAACAGCGAGGCAAGCGCTCAATCTACCGAAACAGATCTTATGGACTTGATGAAGATTATGACTATGCACTTAAGGGAAGTCTACCCCGCAAATATCAGCCTATCAGAAGCGCACCCGTTCGACCAAACTATGATAATGATGACGATGACGACGACGACGATGATGATGATGATGATAATGATGATGATGACACCGATTACAATAACCCCAATATTCCATGGATTCCAATACCCCCATCTGTTGACTATCCAGACTCAACTTCTGCATCAGGAGCAAGAGCCAGCACTCATACCATTCCTATTACCAAAGATACAGCAAGTAAGAAATCCTTATTTTCCGCTTAACACTGATAATATAGATTAAAAATAAATCAGCATATCATGCTCTGGGTTTCTGAAGAGTGCATTTCTGATCAGTACATGTTTTTCATTTTCAGCTGACAAAATAAAGGTCAGATTTATTGTGACAGTTAAGGGTCGTGTATCTCGATCAATGGTATCTTCTTTCACATTTTACCGTAATAAGGCAGACAGTGAAGACTCTTTGAGATGGGATGTCTCCTTTAACAATCCTCCATTTACCCCGAAAGATAGACTCCAGGTAAAATGAACTTGAAAAATGTTCAAAAGCTTATTGGAACCTGGTACCTGCCATTATTAATGGTTGTTTGTGTATACAGATCTGCCTTTCTGGTAACACTAAATATCCTCAACTGCCATGTGATTACGCTAATGGCTTGAACCCTGACAACGTAAAACCCATTGTCAGCAAATTTGGAGTCTCCTTTGGCCAAAGCTGCTCCGAGCAGAAGCAAATCGACATTCAGGTGAGCATTACGTGCTTATAAAATTCATCCTTTATAATTATCTTAAAAACTAGACCCATAACTTGAAACAAAATCTCGCCATGCAATATTTTTAATTTTTAAAGGAATTCAAAATACAATGTTTCAATTTCTTGTAGGCTGTATTTACCAAGACAAAGGATCAGAGAGAATATGAGCGCCAAGGAAAAGCATGGTTCTTCCAGCAATGCCAGAAAGATTACCAAGAAGGCAAGAAAATGAGCTCAGCATGTGTGGATGCCATTGAGGCAGTCGGAGAACTCAAGAAAATGGACTTGGATATCACTTACAGAAATGTAAGAATTGTAATTTTTAAATTTTTAACTGAGGTGGTAAGAAATATGAGGAAAAGGACCTGATTTTCTTAAGTTCTGACCAAAGTGATGTATTTAGATTTTACATCAATCAGATTTTATATGAATAGAAACCAATTACATTAGTCACCGGTCAATTTCTAATCTCAATATATTTCTAACCTCATATGGCACTCATAGCAATGTTTACTTAAAATCAACCAATTTATTATTTATTTTTAGATTCCAAGTTTCCTATATAATATGACTTACAAACTTGAAAACTTCGTCAACTATGCCTACTACCTGTACATGACCAAGAATGTCATCGGCGTACAAAATGGAGAAGGTCATCTCAAAATAAAATCCTATTTCGATGAATCCGATCCAACTATTGACATTAAGGTTCTGAAACCCCACACAAATACCTACTATGAGAATATCCACACCGATGAAATTTCTCAGTATTTGCAACCAATTAATGCTCGAGTTGGTTTCTGGCGTTCCACTCTTGATGACATCACTGGAGGATATTATCCACGTAATACAAATGTTTATATTTAAATGCCTCATTAATAGTTAGGATTAGACATTGACCAAAAACGTGAAAATTATTTTTTTCTATTACAGCAACTTGCAAACTCATGGGAAGTTACATCGAAAACTTCGAAAACGAGACCTACAAGGTTCCAATTGGAAATTGCAAACAACTACTAACCAAAGACTGCTCCCCAAGTGATCTCTTCAGTGTTCTAGCCAAGAAACTGACAACTGGTCATGGCAAGGTAAGACATGCACAACCAAGGGAAAAACAACTTGAAAATAAATGACAATTCAATAATATCACTTACAATTTGTCGATTTCTTGCATGATGTAGGAACTGGAAGTCCACTTGCTTCATCACAAGATTGTGGCCAGGCCAGTCGGTGCACCTCACAGTGGACAATTCGAAGTTAACGTTGATGGCGAAAAACAAGTATTGCAACCCAATTTGGTCAGATTTGTCAAATCGATGGGTGTAGGAGGTGAATATAAGGTTCTCGCTGCCATAGTCGTTATTGGAGACTTGTTGCACATCCGGGCTCCGTACCACGCTTTCTGGACCAAATTTGATGGTGATAACGTCAAAGTTGAGGTAAAGTTGCAATATTTATCTAAAAATAAAATAGTTCAAATTAATGCAAATTTATTCAGAAAAGAACCTTGAAAGCAAAGTACCAACAAACAAATTTCTGATGTGTTAATTGTTTCAGGTGTCTAACATGTATCGAGGTGACCTATGTGGTTTGTGCAGTGATTTTGACGGTTCCTCTGACCAGACATTGGTAAGCCCAGACAAATGCGAGTATGCAGATCCAAAGGACTTGGCCTACAGTTACACAGTACGTGACAGCCAATGTTCTGCACCAACACCTTCCCAGTGGAAAGTCTGCCCAAAGATCAAATTTATTTCTCCAAGTAAGAACAAGTTTATATTTTGCAATCATTAAGCATCCTTAAATGTTTTTAGAGTCAGTTCTGTTGTACATTACAAACTTCTGTCATATAATAAACTAAAAAATATATTTTTTAAAAATCTTAGTAGGAGGTTCTCGTCAATGGAAGCAACCCAAATTCGACTATGACGATGATGAATCCATCAAGATAAAATACAGAAAAAGCGCTACCATAGCAGATTATGAAGAAGATATCGAAGATGAGTCCTCATCATCCGCTTACATTTACAGAAACCAAATCCAATATCGTCATGGCAAACCTTGCTACAGCATCACCAGTGTGAAAATTTGCGGACCTGGTTATTATGCCAAGCAAATCCAAAAGCAGCCCATTGGATTCACCTGTCTGAATGAGAATACTCCTTTGGGACGAAAAATCAAGGCAGATCGCCCAAATCGACGTCTCCATGAAATCGCTTCTTACAACATCGACTTCACGGATTCGGTTGATATTCCTCTGCAATGCCAACGAGGTTAAATGCAATTGCACATCACCCTAAAAAATCGGAAATTTTCCAACACCAAAATCTATTTCCCTGACGACACCATGTATTTTTCAAAGCATGGGTCGAATAGCAAAACAATTGCACGCACAATATTTGCAAACTTGTGCCAATAGTTTATATACTTAAGTAGAATCCGAATTGCAATTAACTGTGCATTTGTTTTCTAACATAAATTACCTTATATTTATAATTACGAAAAAAAAAATATTGCTATTTATGCCCAAGGATGTCAATCGGTTATAAGTTTACGATTCGAGAGATAAATGTAAATCATGTAGCAGGAAGGTCAATAAAATGGGAAAATTATTTATATTTGCGTAATTGTGTCATGTTGTTTTCATTGAAAGAAAATGAATCTGCTCAGTATTAACTTCTAAGCTGGTTACTAGACAAATACAGAAAAACATTTTGTTTATTTTAAAGTCTATTAAACTTTCTATTAAATAAAGTATAATTGCAGTGTACGATTCAATTCAAAACAATTAACTCTATAGTGCTATTTGTTGGAAAAATAATGCACACAAGTTAAATCCGAATACAGAGCAAATAAGACTTACATGTATGTATAGTGATTTCGTACAAGTTATTTTTACCAATTGTTTTATGCTTAATTTCTTCGAGAATTGTTCTTTAAAAGATACCTAATGTACATGAGTAAAAAAGTAAAATTCTCCTAAAATTAATCTTTTCGAAATTTTTTCAGAAATTCTTCCAATAATATTCAAATAATCCATCAAAGAAATGAAGGACTGCTTCAATTGATTCAAGAAATCCTTCAAATAATTAAAGGAATTCTTCAAAGAAATCAAGGGATTCTTCAAAAATTTAAAGGAATTCTTCAAATAATTCACAGGATTCCTTAACAAATACAAATACTCCTTCAAATAATTTAAGAAATCGTTAAAAACATTCAAAAGATCCTTCAGAGAATTATAGAAATCTTTCCGTCAAACAACTTAACACCAACTTAATGACAGCATTATGAATAATAATAGTGGTATAGCAATAATGTATCAAGCATTTCCACTAAAGGGAAAAGACAATCAGCCACTGCACACTATACATTATTAAAAAAATTTAGAACTCAATCGAGTTAAATGAAAGAATAATACACACATTGTTTATTTATACTATACAGTATAATGATTTTGATTTCCAACTTACATGTAAGTTTATAATTGCTTAATTGAAATTTGAAAATCCTTCAGCTAGCATGCATAAGATAATGTAATATTTATTATACATGTACTTTGGTTAAATAAATCAAATCTTTACACTTTCTCAACTCTCCCTCTAAATGTACAGTGCATGTACATGTCTATGTAGAATAATATGCACGAAGGCGTGAGAAACTTCAAATGACATTTAACGAGACATTCAAAATGAAACCTGTTCTGCATTAGTATGTAGTTTTGCAATACATTCGTTTTAATTAAACAAATGTCTTCATAATTCATCGTTTTGATAGTTCTAATGAATAAATTAGCGAAAAATATGCTTGTTACAAAATTATTTAAAAAAATACTCATTTACTAAAGTATTAACTTATCAGGCCACCCAATTATGTAATTGTTTAAATTGAAATTCTCTTTGCACATATGTAGATGGGTAACAGACTGATTCGATGTGCAGTTTCTGAGCTCGGTCATCAAGGGCTTCGAGAGGTCCCGTTAGAGGATTTCGTATCAATATTTTCTTCAAAATCCCACAATATTCAATTTAAACCATATTGGAACTAAACTTTGCATGTAATTAGCTTAAATTTACGTCACTCTTTGACAACTCAATTCAAGACATATAGTGTACTTACATGTATATTTGGCCAATTTATACTTAATGTAAATATCAAAATATAACAGTTTGAAAAGTGGTTCTATTATTCGAATTTAATATGTGGTACGGTAAAATGCAATATACATGTATATTCTCGTTATGTTTACTTTGTTATAATACTATAGTTAATCTATAGTAATTATCTGAAGAGAACATAATAAAGGATATTTCAATGGTCGAATTTGGACCGTATATATACATGGCTCACATGTATGTACATGGCTCACAGAATCTGTCAATGTTCTGATTTTACATCATCTTAGTTTCATTAATCCAAAAAAAAATTCTTAAGTTCTCTACAATCTACATGTGTGTATAATGACATTATAAAAGGGAGGGGGTAATTCGATTACATGGAAATTGTGCATTTAATTGCTTATACTCTGGAATCATTTTTAGTATACAATTATATTAATCATTGCAAAAAGTACGGTATGTTATATTACCAATTACCTTGCTATACCATTTCAAAACTTAATAGAATAAGGCGGCTTGTTTTTACATTTTTGTATATTAAAACGTACATAAGAATTGTGGCGGATTCGTTCACTTCGTAGCATCCTCAAAGATATTTCAATTGGTTTATAGTCATTCTCCATATCTTAATAATTAACATACATAAAATGTTAATAAACATCTTATGCTCAATGCCTGCTCCTATGCCGGAACAGAGGCTTGATACTTGATGCTTTAGAAACTTCCCCCAACTGACGCCTCCAAATTATAATTAAATATGGTTACAGAGGACTGATTTTGAATAGAGATT